>JANAVB010039816.1:0-182500 GCA_029216955.1 Iris pallida | reverse complement strand
AAAACGTAGGAGAATGGCTATTCTCCGTGTTAAATAAAACGGAGAATGCCATTCTCCATGTTAATTTACACGGAGAATGACCATTCCCAGTGTTAAAACGTAGGCCCAAAAAACGAAAAAGTTTTATGAAAAATCCACCGCGCAATAACATTTCAACGCGTGCCCAGAATTAGCAAAAAAATATATAAAGAGGGTTCCGAATGACCTTTTTGCCCTTCTTTCTAATTTATTGAAAACACCCACGAAACAAACCTTAAAAAAACGTTTCGATACTTCATCTTCTTCCATACGCTGCTCACTTTCGAATTCAGGTTTTCTCCTCAAAAATTTTCAAAAACTCGTCGAAAAATTTCGAAAAGACCGAGACAAACGGCAAAAGTACTAAAATGGAGGTCCAAACATCATTTTTTGCGATTCTAAAATTTTGAAAGGCCGTCTAACGGAGAAGTGATTAATCTCAGGCTCCTCGAAGATACGCTCATTTTACGACAAATCAGGCCTCGTTTCGACCTCCCAGTTAAAAGTTATGGCCCTCCAAAGTTTCAACTGACCATAAAATGCAGGAGAATGGCCATTCTCCGTGTTAGAACACGAAGAATATTAATTTCACATGAGGGTGGCCATTCTCCGTGTTAGTAACACGGATAATGTCATTCTTCGTTTTAATGTACACGGAGAATGGCCATTCTCCGTGTTAGTAACACGGAGAATGGCATTCTCCGTCTTAATTTATACGAAGAATGGTCATTCTCCGTATAATTTAGCACGAAGAATGGTCATTCTCCGTATAATTTAGCACGGAGAATTGTCATTCCAGTGTTAAAACGCAGGAGAATAGTCATTCTCCGTCACTACCAGAATAAGTCGTTTTAGCGACGCATAAAGACGTCGCTAAAACGACAAATTTCGTCGCTAAAGATATTTAGCGACGGAATTACCGACGTTTCGTGATAGTCGCTGAAATGTAAGTCGCTAATCTTCTAAACGTCGCCAAACGTCGCAATTATCGACGTTTGCCGACGTATATATACGTCGGTATATTATCGACTTTTGCCGACGTATATATACGTCGGTATATTACCGACGTCTACCATCATGACGTCGGTGGATTAGCGACGTATTACTGCGTATCGCTACGCGTCGGTGTCACTCCCCGTTCCCGGAATACGTATTTTTATATACATGTACAACTCATGTGTATTTATTTAGTATTTATCATATATTATCCTGTATTTAAATTCCTTTAATTTTATATTAATTAACTATCTGCTCTTTAAATTTTCATGTTAATTAATTTCCTGTAATTTATTTCCTGCAACTTTATTTTTGTATTTCTTCCTACTTTTATTCCTGCTTGTAGCCTTGCTTATGTGGTTCGGCCTAGGTTAGGTTCTCGGGTTCATGGATGAATCCGAATCCAACCCGGCCCATTAGCTCCTACCTACCACCACTCCCCCTATTTAAAGCCACCCTCTCTATTCTCTCTCCTCATTACTCATTCTCACCATTACTTCTTCTTCCTCTCATCACTCTCCACCCACCAGCAGTAGCAGTAGGCAAGTGCAAACTTGCTTCTCCTTCATCCATTTTTGTGGATCATTACTCTTCCTCTCATGATTCTGAGAGAGTTTAGTTCTTGGCATTTTGGATTTCTATGGCTGGTTTTCCTAGATCTAAGTTGTTGTATTTCGGTTGTTCATGGGTGGACCTTCCAACGTAGCGTGTTTTCTGGCTGGGAACTTCATCTCCTGTCTTGGGACGAAGGCTGAGTCACGCACACGTCTCTACGTGTCTGCGTGGATTTTGAGACACGCTCATGTTCTTACATGTTAGCGTGTATTTTCAGTCACGCTCACGTTCTCATGAGCGTGCGTGTATTTTCAGTCACGCTCACGTTCTTATGAGCGTGCGTGTATTTTCAGTCACGCTAACGTTCTCATGAGCGTGCGTGTATTTTCAGTCACGCTCACGTTCTCATGAGCGTACGTGTATTTTCAGTCACGCTCACGTTCTCATGAGCGTGCGTGTATTTTCAGCCACGCTCACGTTCTCATGAGCGTGCGTGTATTTTCAGTCACGCTGTGCTTGCTTGCGTGACTTTTCACGCTCATGCTTGCCAGCGTGTATCATTTTTTACGCTCGCTGTTCACGCCTATTTTCCACGCTCACCCCGGCTAGACTTAGCGTGACTTGTTGGTCTTAGCATAGACTTCTTGCGTGACTTTTGGCCTTAGCATAGACTTGTTGGCGTGACTTCCTGACCTTAGTATAGACTTGTTTGCGTGATTTCTTGATAAATCATGATATGTTAAATTTGTTAAAATGGATTCTTATGTAGAATGCGTTGTGTCCTGATTGATCCATGGATACCTAGTATGACTAGAACTTAACCCTGAGAGTTATAGACCCGACCCCATGTAATATTGATTGACTTTCATGCCTTGTCACCATTGATAATGATTGTGACATTGACTAATAATTGATCATGCGTTCCTAGTTGGAACTGAGAGACTGGCTAGTCGTCTTATTGAAATGAATGAATGAGACACGTTCATGTAATGAACTATTGTACTCAATTAGCCGATCCCGGATATTGGCATACAGGCACATGCAGGCTTCAAATTATGTATTTATTATTTAGTTATTTATTTATCTTACAAAAACAGCATGTATACTTTATGGTCAAGGCATGATTACTCCGTGGTTAGATTTGATTGTTGCATCACGCTATGTAAAACCTACAACCTAGCCGCACGGGTATCGTTGTAGAGTTGCGCATATCGTACCCCGTACGAAAGTACTCATTTGAATGGCCATGATCCACGGCATGGAACTTCGCTCAACGTAGGGACTGTTAAGTTAAATAAAATAATGATGGTATGGAGAGAATGGATTCCCGAGTTCTTACATGGCAGTCCCCTTGGGACTATTAAGTGCCCGACGGGCCGGCTGGTTCTCACAGATACTGTAAATCTGTCACACGGGCAGGGAATAGTATCTGCTTATATTATTGTACATGCTATAACAGTGGGCATCCCGCTGGGACTCGTCTAACTACATGATTGACGCAATTGATTGACTGGATAGACTAGTCTTGCTCGCACATAGTAAGAACTGAGGAATCCCTATTTGCATAATTCCAGGATAACTTGGGGCTCACAATAGCAAGCCGTAGTAGTTGATTGGCCGTTCAAGATGATTTGTTTGTGTACTGTACCTGCTCTGTTGCCTAACTGAGATGATCAGAATGTCAGGACATGACAGGCTAACTTCTGTCCTTGTTTGGTTGGGAGGTTGGTCTGAAATATCGTGATGTTATGTGAATCCTAGTGGGAAGCAGAGATCTATTATTATATTCTCTTACTTACTGGTTTAGTCCTTCATATCGTGCTTCCTTGTGGTACTTGCCATTAGAGGTCTAACCTCTCTGGTTTTGCATGGCCAGATTTAGAGCCGGTCCCCGAGGATCCAGCTTACTTCTACCTCCAAGATGGTCAATACTAGAGGGATGATCGCAGGAGGACTCGAGTGGGTTTCCTTACTTCATCGCTCGTTTTGTTATTTACTTCATACTTAGCCGTTTGGCACCGACATGTTGGTCGGATCGGCTTGTACTTACTTTTGCATGATTGTAACTAAGTCAGACTGCAGCTGATAACAATTGTGTATACCTTACTATACCATCTGGCTATGTTTTGTAAAGCCAGATTTCCAGAACATTCTGACTGAGCGTTTGGGACGCCTTACTGCTGTATCTTACATGTTCTGTATTATTGTTTCTTATTTGAATGATTGAGACAATAGATGCGAAATGACCATAGTGAGACTTTTATGTAGTATGCACCCCCTCGTCTGGTTAGACAGCATTGATCGTATTATCCGGTATTCATCTACCCGTAATACGTAGCTGGCTGAGTCATTCCCCCGCTCTCCAGTATTCTGGTTCTGGGGCGTGACAGTCGGTAAATTACCGACGTATTACCGACGAATCGTCGGTGGTTTAGTGACATGTTCAAAGTCGCTAAACGTCGGTAAATCCTGGGAATTCCTAGGAATATTACCGACGTGCACCGACGTTTACCGACGTTTTTCGACATATTATAACGTCGCTAAAACGTCGGTAAACTGGATAATATCGCATATTTACCGACGTTTACCGACGTAAATGTACGTCGGTGTACGTCGGTAAACGTCGCTAATTCTGAAAAAAAATAAAAAAATAAAATACAGAATGTCCATTTCTCCCTGCAGTTTAAAAAGATAACCATTTTTCACTGTAGAATAGGATCCAAACAATCACAGAATGTCCATTTCTCGCTGTACACAACTAACCAAGTTTGTATACTTGACGTCGATAATTGCGAATAACCAAATATCCAAATAACCAAGTTTACAACAATCACACAACAACTAACCAAATAACCAAATATCCAAATAACCAAGTATCCAAATAACCAAATATCCAAATAACCAAGTATCCAAACAACCAAGTATCCAAATCTACACAACCAACAAATGAAAAAAGTCACAAACAAAGAATGAAACAAACACAGAAACAGTCCTAACTAGGACCACTAAGAATCTGGTGCAGAAGGGGCACCGCCGCGACGAAGGGATAAGAACAACTCATACTCCTCACGTAAAATCGATACCGATGGAGGCAGTGACGTCGATGGAGTCGGTGTCAAAGAAGATGGCGGTGGTGGCGACGGAGTCGACGACCATGAAGACGCACCCGGAAGACCAGCACGCTCCAACGCTATAAGTTGCTGGTGGTATGAATCCATGATAGATAACATTCTATCACTGCTCTCGACCATCGACTCCTGCGCCAATCTCATCATCTCGGCTATGGTCACCTGTCCTGTCTGCAGCTCCGTGACCGTGCGCTCTAACCCTTCAACGGTGTGCTCTGTCCTCTCAGTCGTCTTTCTGAGGTCCATAATGCCGCGGTCGAGCGCATCCAATCGTGCTAGCAGCGCAGGATCGTCGTGCTGAGACTGCTCCTCGATCTGTCGTAGCAGGTCGTCACGAAGAGACTCCATCATCTGGTGGACTCGGGCAGACTCCTGGGACGGCTATGGACCATGCACACTAGCAGGAGATGTCCTAGAGGACTGGGTCACAACTAGGGCGCCATAGGATCTCGTACCGTAGTACGTACCCCTACGGAGTCCACCAGCGGTGGCCATCCACAGCTCGTCCGCCGACGGAGCCTGAGTGGGCTGCGATAAAGTACCGGCCTCGCCTGCATCAGGTGCACTAGCAGCCGCCCGTTCCCGCAGCCTCTGATACTCAGCCTAGAAAGTACTTATTATTACTAACTTCTAATTTCTAATTAATGTACTTATTATTACTAATTTCTAATTAATGTACTTATTATTTCTAATTTCTAATTAATGTACTTATTATTACTAACTACATGAATATTTATTTGCATCATATTTACTAAGTTATATTAAAATTGACACGAAGTATTAAATTAAGATAACGTATTGTAATACTTACATAAGTCTGCTCGGCCCTCTCGTCAATAAGGTCAGCGCCGCGACGATGGGTGGCCAGGAAGACGGTCACCATGTCGGCGTTACCGACCTTCCTTACCTATAATTAAATATATTATCTTAGTAATAATTTATCGATTTTGCATTAAAATAATATTTCTAAAAGAGGAAGACATACAAGACGACGAAAATGTTCTGTCATCGGAATCGACCCACCGCACCACTTCGAGGCATGTTGCCTAGCCGCCTTGGCCTTCTCCGACTTCTCCTTGTACTTTGGCTCCTCGAATCGAGCCTTTATCGTATTCCATTGATCAGGGGTGATCCAACCTTGGATCGGCTTTCCGGCACGATTACGATCCTTCTGATCATTGATAGGGTCGCGGATCAGCTTGGCAGCGACGGCAGGAAACATCCCCTCGATAAGCTTGGCCCGGTACGGTGGATAGAAAAACATATCCTAGAAGAGCGCAAACCAAATATTTATCAGTTATATATAATATACAAAAATTATATGATTCATGTTAAAAGCAAATATATTTTAACCTTGAAGTGCGCAAACCAGAAGGCCTTCCTCTCGTCCGGAGCCTCAGAGTAGTTAATCCAAGCACCACCATAATTATGCCTCAGCATGTGGCCTAGACGTCTCTGTACCTCTGGGGGATGATATCTATACAAACATAAAGAATTCATGAAAAAAGTTAAATTATGATAAAAACAGAAAGAAAAAAATTATAAACCAAAACACCTACTTTGTACCATCGGCCAAGATCTCCGTCCTCCTCTCCTCCGGAGGTGCGCACGATTCATCTGCATGATGCTGGTCGGCCGTCGGCGCCGTCGTCGCAGCCTCCGCCATCTGCTCATCCGTCTCCATCATCGTATCAGCAGTAGGAATGCTAGACGGGCGATCACTCTCAACATGCCTGGAACTACTCGTCCCAGGAGATATGCCACGTGACGTCGTCCCACCAGGCCCACCTACTGTCCGATATGGAGGAGTAATCGGCGACGAGGATCCAGAGCCGGTACCAGAATGAGGTACCGAAGGAAAACTCTGTCCTCTAGCAGTACCTGTAGGAAGTACCGGAGGAGAGTGACCTCGTTGTCCCCTTCGGTACGCTCCGCGACGACCTGCCATACCTGATAACAGCATATGATAATACAACAAATAATAGAGACTAGAAATATAAAAGTACAACAAATAATAGAGACTAGAAATATGAAAGTACAACAAATAATAGAGACTAGAAATATAAAAGTACAATAAAGACAAGATAATAACCAAGACAACATATGATGATACATTCTAATAAACATCTAAGTCCAGATAATGTATTCTAGAAGAAACATCTAAGTTCAGATAAGTATATCTCTCTCAATCATCTTCAGAATAATCATCTTGTTCGTCTTCCTCGACCTCATCTTCCTCTTCCTCCTCATCTTCACTTTCATCTTCGCCTTCGTCGGCTTCGTCTTCCTCTTCGAATAATTCTACATCTTCTACATTATGTGTCGTGTAATGCGTAACTTCCGTGGAGTCCACATCGACAATATTGGTTACAAGAGGTAGCTCGTCCTCCTGGTAAGCTTTTTCGTCAACATCAAAAGTATTTCTGGCTTTAGTCTTGTATACTGCCTACCAGTCAGACTTCGTTGCTCCCCGTCTCGGATAAGCTGTGAAGTACACGAGCTGAGCCTGAGTTGCTAGGACAAACGGTTCGTAGCCTTGATATCTACGCTTGTAGTTTATATCCAGAAGACCATGCTTGTCAATTTTCCAACCTTGATTTTCAATCGGATCAAACCATTCACACTTGAACAACACGATCTTTGCAGGTTCTCTGCCATTATTATATGACAACTCCACAATCTCTCGCAAGATGCCAAAGAAATTATTTCCTGGATTGACGTCTTTGTAGTTCGAAGACTTGATACACAAACAACTGTTTTTCGTGGAATCAAGATCCATGAAGCTGTCTCTGATCGGAGCATTTGTCGACTTGAACCGAAAGTTATTGACACAGTAACTTGGCCATATTTTAACAAAAGTAATTGGTCCCTTGTCAAGAGTTCTAATTAATTCAATCTCGGGTAAAATTAGACGATCGACCTGAATATCAAAGAAGCGATAATAAGTTATTTATTGTGCAGTTGCATTAGAAGAGGCCAGTAATTACCGAGCTACTTACATATTCGCTCAACCAAGAAGGAAAATGACGTCTCATTTCTTGTTCTAATGCTTCGTCTGTTAGGTAGGGTCTAACCAGCCTCAACTCATCATTATATGTGCTGGAAAACAACGAAGCAACTGCCGATTAGTACAATAATATTAGCTTATACTATTACATTGAGATGACGTAAACTCATCATCCTGAGTTACTTATCCCTCTAGCTTCTCCACTTCATCCTCGTCGCAATTGAGTAATACATACAACTGAGCAGCCCTTAGCTCTTCGTCATTCAAATATCTCTTCTTCATTTTCTCCGAAGGCTTTTCGGACGCATTGAATACTTTCAGTATTCCATCATTAAATTCTTGATATCCATCGTCGTTTCTCGGAGCCCTCGTTCTATTCGTAGCAACATGAGGTTTGAAATAGGAGGAGCAGAAATTTGTAATCTCCTCGAGAATATAGGCTTCACAAATAGAACCCTCGACCCGAGCCTTATTTTTCACCTTTCTTTTTAGGTGATTCAAATGTCGCTCGAACAGGTACATCCATCGATATTCAACGGGTCCACCAACACGTGCCTCGTAGGAAAGATGAATCGGCAAATGCTCCATAGAGTCAAAGAATCCAGGAGGGAGCACCCTCTCTAGCTTGCACAGTGTAACCGCAATATCCTTCTCTTGCTTTTCTAGACGTTCAATGAGCAATTTCTTAGAACAAAGGTCCCTGAAGAATATGCTAAGCTCCGTCAATGGATCCCAAATCGCCTGCGGTAAGAATTCCCAAAATGCAATCAGAATTAACCGCTCCATGAATACGTGACAATCATGGCTCTTCATACCTGTCAGTTTGTTCTCCTTGAGGTCGACGCATCTTCTCAAGTTCGAAACATACCCATCTGGAAATTTTAGACCTTGAATCCACCTACAAAGTCTCACTTTATCCTCCTTCTCCAGTGAGAAAATTGCCTTAGACTGCTTCAACTTCCCATTCCCGTCCTCTATCAAATGCAATGCAGGACGTCTACATATTTCTTCCAAGTCCAATCTAGCCTTTGGATTGTCTTTTGTCTTCCCCTTTACGTCCATTACAGTATTAATTATGTTGTCAAACACATTCTTCTCGATATGCATGACATCAAGGTTATGTCTAATCAGATTGGTGCTCCAATATGGAAGATTCCAGAATATACTCCTCTTCGTCCAGTTATGAGTGCGACCAAATCCGTCACACTTGTAGCCCGTAGCAGGCTGCTCAATAGCTCTTGGTAAATCTTTTACCTCTTCCCATATCATGTATCCGGTCCACCTTGGCGGGGGATTAGCCTTCTCCACAACGCCAGTAAGAAAAGCATTCCTGTTCCTCCGGTACGGATGATCCTTCGGCAGGAATTGTCGATGACAATCGAAGAAGCACAGTTTGCCTCCGTGTTTCAAACGGAAAGCCTTAGTGCTGTCCATGCAATACAGACATGAAAGACGACCATGCGTGCTCCATCCAGATAACATTCTATAGGCCGAAAAGTCGTTGATGGTCCACATAAGTGCTGTCCGCATCCGGAAATTTTGTTTTCTAGATACATCGTACGTGTTGGAACCTACTTCCCACAGCTGATTCAACTCATCAATCAACGACTGTAAATACACATCGATGTTCCTTTTCGGATTGTTCGGACCTGGGATAATAATGGTGAAAAACATATACGGAGTCTTCATGCACACCCAAGGCGGTAGATTGTACGGGGTGACGATCACAGCCAACACGAATACTGGGATCACGAAAGTCCGAATGGGGTAAAACCGTCAGAGCAGAGACCCAATCTGACATTACGCGGATCAGAAGTAAAATCTGGATACTCTCGATCAAAGTGCTTCCATGCTTCTCCATCAGATGGGTGATCCAACACTCCTTCGGTATGTTCCCGCTTATGCCAACTCATGTTTTCTGTAGTTTTCTTCACCATAAACAACCGCTGCAACCGCGGCGTTGTCACTCCACGTTCCCAGAATAAAGTATTTTATACGTGTACTTCTTGAATGTACTTATTCAATATTTATCATGCATTTATTCAGTATTTAAATTCTTCAATTTGCGCTTATTAATTTTTTGTATTTTATTTTCTGCTTTTTCTTGGCTCTTGGTTCATTTCGGTTCATGGAAAACCAACTTGGTTCGGTTTGGTTCAACATGGAAAGGAATGGATGGCTTGGATTTGGTGGAGAGAATGAATGGTGGAGATCCACTTGACCTTGATATAAAAGTTCTTCTTCCACTCTCTCTCTTCATTTATTCACATTTACTCCTCCATCAAACCCTAACCCATTTGGAGAGGCAAGTACATCTTGCACACCATGAGGGATTTCATACATCCCCAATTATTTTTAGTTTATGTTATTCATCTTCTCTTCCTCTACAAGTTTAGGTCTTGAAGTTTTTGTTTTCCAGGGATGGTTGGGTGTAGATCTAAGTTTTAAGTTTTGGTTTTCATATAAAATTTAGGGTTTTGATCTATCAAACATTGTTGTTTTCGAAATTAAGTGGTTCCATGTTGTAGAGAATTTGATTCTACTAAAGTTTGGCTTTTGAAAAGTTAGATTTCGATTTATTTTGTGGAAGTTATGGCAAAAAGTATTTTGGTTCGTTCCTATATTCATCTGCAGCACGAACACAGCATGTCGCAGAAGGCGCATGTCGCAGTAGGCGCATGTTGCAATGAGGCGCATGTCGCGGAAGGCACACAGCATGTTGCAGAAGGCGCATATCGCAGTAGGCGCATATTACAATGAGGCGCATGTCGCGTAAGGCACACAGCATGTCGCAGAAGGCGCATGTCGCAGTAGGCGCATGTTGCAATGAGGCGCATGTCGCGGAAGGCACACATCATGTCGCAGAAGGCGCATGTCGCAGTAGCCGCATATCATGTCGCACATGAGCCGCATTAAGGCGCATGTGGTAGTAGGCGCATGTTGCATGAGGCGCATGTCGCGGTAGGCGCATATCATGTCGCAGTTGAGCCACATGAGGCGCATGTCGCGGTAGGCGCATATCATGTCGCAGTTGAGCCACATGAGGTGCATGTCGCGAGAGGCGCATATTATGTCGCAGTTGAGCCACATGAGGCGCATATCATATCGCAGTAGGCGCATATGGTGTCGCAGTTGCATGCATGTCGTAGAATAGGTCGCATATGCATAATTTGGTTGTTTCTGACTGTTATATGTCCTAATTAACTTAATTGTGGCTAGAATTTCTTTCAACTCCCAACATGAATTTGTTGATCTTTTCCTTGGATTCAAGAATATATTACCAACTATTTTATACTAGTTATGGACTCGACCATGATTAATACTAATTTGACTTTTATGCCTTGTCATGAATTGACCCCGACTGTTACTTGACTAATAATTGATCATGCGTTCCTAGTTGGAACTAAGAGACTGGCTAGTCGTCTTATTGAATGAAATGAATGAGACACATTCATGCAATGAACTATTATACTCGATTAGCTGATCCCGAATATTGGCATACAGGCACATGCAGGCTTCAAATTATTTATTTTTATTTATTTCTTTATCTTACAAAAACAGCATGTGTACTTTATGGTCAAGGCATGATTACTCCGTGGTTAGATTTAATTGTTGCATTACGCTATGTAAGACCTATAACATAGCCGTACGGGTATCGTTGTAGAGTTGCGCATATCGTACCCCGTACGAAAGTACTCATTTGAACGACCATGATCCACGGCATGGAACTTCACGCAACGTAGAGACTATTAAGTTAAATAAAATAATGATGGCATGGAGAGAATGGATTCCCGAGTTCTTACATGGCAGCCCCCTTGGGACTATTAAGTGCCCGACGGGCCGGCTGGTTCCCACAGATACGGTAAATCTGTCACACGGGCAGGGAACGGTATCTGCTTATATTATTGTACATGCTATAACGGCGGACGTCCCGCCGGGACTCGTCTAACTACATGATTGGCGCAATTGATTGATTGGATAGACTAGCCTTGCTTGTACATAGTAAGAACTGAGGAATCCCTAATTGCATAATTCTAGGATAACTTGGGACTCACAATAGCAAGCCGTAGGAATTGATTGGCCATTCAAAGATGATTTGTTTGTGTATTGTATCTACTCTGTTGCCTAACTAAGATGATCAGAATGTCAGGGCGTGACGGGCCAACTTCTGTCCTTGTTTGGTTGGGAGGTTGGTTCGAAGTGTCGTGATGTTATGTGAATCCTAGTAGAAAGCAGAGATCTATTATTATATTTTCTTACTTACTGGTTTTAATTCCTCATATCGTGCTTCCTTGTGGTACTTGTTATTGGAGGTCTAACCTCTCTGGTTTTGCATGGCCAGATTTAGAGCCGGTTCCCGAGGACTCAGCTTACTTCCACCTCCAAGATGGTCAATACTAGGGAAATGATCGCAGGTTGACTCGAGTGGGTTCTTTACTTCCCCACTCGTTTTGTTACTTACTTTATATTTTGCCGTTTGGCACTGACATGTTAGTCGGATTGTCTTGCACTTACTTTTGCATAATTATAACTAAAGTCAGACTGCAGCTGATAACAATTGTGTATATACTTGCTATACCATCTGGCTATGTTTTGTAAAGCCAGATCTCAAGAACATTTTGACTGAGCGTTTGGGACGCCTTACTGCTTTATCTTACATGTTCTCTATTTCTGTTTCTTGTTTTGAATAATTGAGACAATAGATGTTAAATGACCATAGTAAGACTTTCATGTAGTATGCACCCCCTTGTCTGGTTAGACAGCATTGATCGTATTATACGGTATTCATCTACCCGTAATAAGTAGCTGGCTGAGTCATTCCCTCGCTCTCCAGTATTCTGGTTCTGGGACGTGACAAGGTTTTAGTGGTGGCCCATGCAGGTCTGATTTCAGACTTGTGGGGTGTTTTTGATTTATAGGATGTCTCAATCACACGTGTTCTTTCTTGATCTCATGATTCGTTATCCTCAACCCTTGCTTGACATTCCGGTATCCTTTGACTTCCTTGATCCTTCATGTCTGGTTGTTTGATTGTTCTCTTGTCCCTTTTCTTAGGGGCACTTCGTCCGCATCGGTCAGAGCTGGGCAGCAACAGCTGGAGCAACATGGACAACCTGACCAGGTCGGTCAGCAACAAGAGCCAGTCTCACCTCAGGAGACTATCCAAGAAGAAGTGATAGTAGAACCAGCAGCTGGACCGCAGTATCCGGATGTTCCACCACCAACCATAATTCCACCTACCCAAGTGGACACACCAGCCCTTCTGGAGATTATAAGAGGAATAATGGCTGCTCAGCAACATCAGATGTTGGCCCAGCAGCGCATGCACACTCAGCTACAAGAGCAGAACGTGTTGCTCAACCAAGGATTGCAGGCGGCTTTGGAAAGGGGAGTGAGGACTGATTCGGGAGCATCAGCCAGGTTTTGCAAGTACAACCCCCGCCGTTTCGAGGGCACGGAGGATGCCATCTCAGCAGATGCATGGCTTAGATATGGAGGCTATTCTGACAGCAGCTAAGGTACCAGCAGAAGAACGTGTGGATCTAGTGAAGTTGTTACTTTAGGATCTCGCACGTGACTGGTGGGAATCAGAAAAAATAGGTATCAGACGTCCTATTGCTTGGGACGATTTCACAGCAAGATTCAAGACCAAGTACTATAGAGTTGTGGCGCAGTTTGAGCTACAACAGAAGTTTATCAGCCTCAGGCAGGCTGGCAAGACTGTAGATGCTTATGCAGCGGAGTTCTGCAGATTGAGTAGATTCGCCCCAGAGATGGTAGCAACAGAGAGCCAGAGGGCCATGAGGTTTCAGCAAGGGTTTCATCTTGAACTCTTGCAATTGATCGAGGGGCACAATTACCAGACTTTTGATGAGATATTGACGGCGACTCGAAGGCATGAGATCACCATTCAGAGGCTTGCAGTAAGGACTGGGGGTCAGAAGAGATCCCACAGTCAGATTGAAGGAGGAGGGGGAGCAGCGCCCCGAACAACAGCACCATCCACTGGCATTCGTATCCACGATGTCACGATACGAGGACCAGCACCACCAAGGCAACAACAACAGCAATAGAGGAAGAACCAGCAACCCCCGGTGGGCTGCACTTATTGTGGGAAGATGGGACACACTAGAGATGTGTGTCGGACATTGAATGGACTATGTCTGATATGTGGAAATCCAGACCATCGGATTACCACATGTCCCATGAATTTGAGGTCAGAAGGACCAGGGCAGCAGTTTCCTGCTCTGCCAGCACCAGGGGCAGGCCAGTATCGAGGACCAGCAATAGCCGTTAGGCCGTTGGCACAGCGTCCGCAGGCTCAGATGTTTCGGCAGCAGGAACCGCCGATGCAGCAACACCAGCATAGACCACCCCAGCATCATCAAGGAAGGGGCCAGCAGCAGCATCAGGCTAGGCCGCAGCATGGGAATCAGCAAGGAGGTCGAGGGCAGGCATTCACTCTGTCCTTGGAGGAGGCATTAACATCGGGAGATGTTGTGGCAGGTAACATTCTCGTCGCCTCATATCCCGCAGTAGCATTGTTTGATTCAGGAGCATCACACTCATTTATATCTGCACAATTTGCGACACGGCTAGGAATGGAGTTCGAGGCGTGTAGCATTGTAGTTTGTGGCCATTCCTTACCCGCCCGGTTGATAGAATTTCCTGTTGGAAATTTCGACGTTATCTTAGGCATGGACTGGCTGAAAGATAGTCACGCGACAATAGATTGTCGTAGTGGGAGTGTATCTTTTGATATTCCAGGCATGAAGCGGTTTACCTTAGTCAGATCAGAGGCAACTCAGCAAGAGCAGGGAATAGTAGCGGCAATGGAAGAAGTTCAGATTCCGAAGGTAGTTGAAGCATTTCTAGACGTATTTCTCGAAGAACTTCCAGGTCTACCACCAGTTAGAGATATTGAGTTCAGCATAGAATTGGCACCAGGAACTAAACCAATATCAGATCGAGTTTACAGAATGGCGGATTCAGAGCAGGCCAAGGTATATCAGAACATAGAGGAATTGAAGGAGAAGAAGTTCATCCAAGCTAGCGTGTCACCATGGGCAGCACCAGTAGTACTTGTGGGAAAGAAGGATGGGTCATCCAGATTGTGCATTGACTATAGGAAGCTTAACGCGGCAACAGTGAAGAACAAGTACCCACTACCCAGGATCGACGACTTGTTTGATCAGTTGAGCAAAGCTAGAGTTTTCTCCAAGATAGATCTTCATTCAGGGTACCATCAAGTGAGAGTTCGGAAGGAAGATATTCCCAAGACAGTATTTAGGTCGAAGTATGGGCATTATAAATTCTTAGTAATGCCGTTTAGTTTGACCAATGCTCCAGCGATATTCATGGATTTGATGAATCGCATCTTTATGCCATACTTAGATCAGTTTGTCGTTGTATTTCTTGACGACATTTTTGTATATTCTGCCAGTGAAGAGGAGCATGAAGACCACCTCAGGAAAGTATTGCAGGTTCTGAGAGAGAACCAGTTGTATGCCAAGCTCAGTAAGTGTGAGTTTTGGTCGGATCATATTTTATTTTTGGGTCACATCGTATCAGGAGCAGGAGTAGCAGTAGATCCCAAGAAGATAGAAGCAGTAGAGAGTTGGCCAGTACCCAAGACCGTAGCAGATGTACGGAGTTTTTTGGGATTGGCAGGATATTACAGAAGGTTCGTATCAGACTTTGCAAGGCTTTCAGCACCCATGACCCGCTTGACCCGGAAGGATGTACCATTTGTTTGGTCGGCAGAATGTCAGGCATTATTCGAGACTTTGAAGCAGAAGTTGATATCAGCGCCTATTCTTACATTACCGGTTGGACCCGGAGGTTTTACAGTATATTGTGATGCGTCAGGTAAAGGACTTGGATGCGTCCTTATGCAGCATGGGAAGGTGATAGCATATGCATCTAGGCAGCTTTGGGACCACGAGAAGAATTACCCAACTCATGATTTGGAGTTAGCAGTAGTAGTGTTTGCTCTGAAGCTATGAAGGCATTACTTATATGGTGACCGAGTGGAGATGTACACAGATCATAAAAGTCTGAAGTACATCTTTATCCAGAAGGAGCTGAACATGAGACAGAGAAGATGGTTAGAGTTGATCAAGGATTATGACGTGGAGCTTCAGTATCATCCAGACAAGGCTAATGCAGTAGCAGACGCTCTTAGCAGGAGAGGCAGCGCATTTATGTTGACAACACAGAAGCATATCTTAGAAGACCTTCAGGAGATGGGCATCGAAGTTATACTTCCTGGTGATGTAGCAGTTCTAACAAGTTTACAAGTTTAATCTGATTTGGTAGACAGGATCAAGGCAGCTCAGGCACAAGATCCAAGGATTCAGAAGCTTAGGGCAGAATATGAGTTGGGACTCAGGAAGGAGATGAAAATTCATGAAAACGGTACACTTAGATTTGGATCACGTCTATGTGTGCCTAGTGGAGATATCAGACAGGAGATTATGACAGAGGCTCGCAGTTCTCAGTATTTTATTCACCCTGGAGGGACCAAGATGTACCAAGATATCAAGCAACATTTCTGGTGGAACGGGATGAAGAGAGAGATAGCTAGATTTGTTTTCCGTTGCTTGGTATGTCAGCAAATGAAGGCAGAACAGCAGAGGCCAGCTAGATTATTGCAACCGCTTCCTATCCCGGAATGGAAGTAGGAACACATCACAATGGACTTTGTGACCGGTTTACCGAGATCACCAAGTGGTAAAGATGCTATTTGGGTGATAGTAGATCGGCTTACAAAGGTTGCACACTTTATTCCTTTCAGAGTAGGGCAATCTATAGAAAAGTTGGCAGAATTGTATATACAACAGATAGTCAGGCAGCATGGAGTCCCTGTCAGTATTGTGTCGGATCGAGATACCCGCTTTACATCACATTTCTGGAAAAGCTTACATCACAGTCTGGGTACCAAGTTAAGATTTAGCACGACTTACCATCCGCAGACGGATGGGCAATCAGAAAGGACGATTCAGACTTTAGAAGACATGTTGCGAGCTTGCACCCTAGATTTTGGAGGATCTTGGGAGAGCCACCTGCACTTAGTTGAGTTTTCCTATAACAACAATTATCAAGCCAGTATCCAGATGGCACCATTTGAAGCACTATATGGTAAGAAGTGTAGGTCGCCACTAGCTTGGGATGATATCGGGGAGAGGAAGATGTTAGGCCCGGAAATGATTGTTCAGACAGTTGAATTAGTTAAGGGAATTAGAGAGCGACTTCGAGTTGCGCAGGATCGGCATCATTATTGGGCGGACCAGCATCGTAGGCCGCTAGAGTTTTCTGTTGGGGACCACGTGTTCTTGCGGATCTCACCTACCCGTAGGGTCATTAGATTTGGCGTTCGCAGGAAGTTGAGTCCGCGATACGTAGGACCCTTTGTTATTCTTGATAGGATAGGCGATGTTGCTTATCGTTTATCCCTTCCACCTTCGTTACGAGAGGTGCATGACGTATTTCATGTATCTCAGTTACGTAGGTATGTATCGGACCCAAGCCATGTCCTCGATCACTCTGAGCTGGTTGTTGGTACCAACCTGTCTTACGAGGAACAGCCTGTGTCCATTTTGGACCGAAGAGAGAAGATACTCAAGAACCGAACAATTAGTCTTGTCCGTATTGCTTGGGGTCATCACTCATTGGGAGAGTCAACGTGGGAACGTGAGGATGATATTCGATCATGGTATCCACACCTGTTTGACTCACAAGGTATATCTCTTTCTGTATACCTTGATTGTCCTGATTCTTCATGCTTATCACCTTATGGGTAGAACTACTTGATATCGTGGATTGATGAATTTACATATATAGTACTTGCTTTTTGATATGTTAAAATGATTGCTTGCTCACTAGAATTGCTTGTATTAGTTTAGCTCCGACATTTCTGTCCTGCTTGGATCTGAAATTCCGAAGACGGAATTTTTCTAAGGAGGGTAGAGATGTCACCCCCCGTTCCCAGAATAAAATATTTTATACGTGTACTTCTTGAATGTACTTATTCAATATTTATCATGCATTTATTCAGTATTTAAATTCTTCAATTTGCGCTTATTAATTTTTTGTATTTTATTTTCTGCTTTTTCTTGGCTCTTGGTTCATTTCGGTTCATGGAAAACCAACTTGGTTCGGTTTGGTTCAACATGGAAAGGAATGGATGGCTTGGATTTGGTGGAGAGAATGAATGGTGGAGATCCACTTGACCTTGATATAAAAGTTCTTCTTCCACTCTCTCTCTTCATTCATTCACATTTACTCCTCCATCAAACCCTAACCCATTTGGAGAGGCAAGTACATCTTGCACACCATGAGGGATTTCATGCATCCCCAATTATTTTTAGTTTATGTTATTCATCTTCTCTTCCTCTACAAGTTTAGGTCTTGAAGTTTTTGTTTTCCATGGATGGTTGGGTGTAGATCTAAGTTTTAAGTTTTGGTTTTCATAGTTTTGGTTTTTATATGAAATTTAGGATTTTGATCTATCAAACATTGTTGTTTTCGAAATTAAGTGGTTCCATGTTGTAGAGAATTTGATTCTACTAAAGTTTGGCTTTTGAAAAGTTAGATTTCGATTTATTTTATGGAAGTTATGGCAAAAAGTATTTTGGTTCGTTCCTGTATTCATCTGCAGCACGAACGCAGAAGGCGCATGTTGCAGTAGCCGCATATCATGTCGCGCATGAGCCGCATTAAGACGCATGTCGCAGTAGGCGCATGTTGCATGAGGCGCATGTCGCGGTAGGCGCATATCATGTCGCAGTTGAGCCACATGAGGCGCATATCATGTCGCAGTTGAGCCACATGAGACGCATGTCGTGATAGGCGCATATCATGTCGCAGTTGAGCCACATGAGGCGCATATCAAGTCGCAGTAGGCGCATATGGTGTCGCAGTTGCATGCATGTCGCAGAATAGGCCGCATATGCATAATTTGGTTGTTTCTGACTGTTATATGTCCTAATTAACTGAATTGTGGCTAGAATTTCTTTCAACTCCCAACATGAATTTGTTGATCTTTTCCTTGGATTCAAGAATATATTACCAACTATTTTATACTAGTTATGGACTCGACCATGATTAATACTAATTTGACTTTTATGCCTTGTCATGAATTGACCCCGACTGTTACTTGACTAATAATTGATCATGCGTTCCTAGTTGGAACTAAGAGACTGGCTAGTCGTCTTATTGAATGAAATGAATGAGACACGTTCATGCAATGAACTATTATACTCGACTAGCTGATCCCGAATATTGGCATACAGGCACATGCAGGTTTCAAATTATTCATTTTTATTTATTTCTTTATCTTACAAAAATAGCATGTGTACTTTATGGTCAAGGCATGATTACTCCGTGGTTAGATTTGATTGTTGCATTACGCTATGTAAGACCTATAACATAGCCGCACGGGTATCGTTGTAGAGTTGCGCATATCGTACCCCGTACGAAAGTACTCTTTTGAACGACCATGATCCACGGCATGGAACTTCACACAACGTAGAGACTATTAAGTTAAATAAAATAATGATGGCATGGAGAGAATGGATTCTCGAGTTCTTACATGGCAGCCCCCTTGGGACTATTAAGTGCCCGACGGGCCGGCTGGTTCCCACAGATACGGTAAATCTGTCACACGGGCAGGGAACGATATCTGCTTATATTATTGTACATGCTATAACAGTGGGCGTCCCGCCGGGACTCGTCTAACTACATGATTGGCGCAATTGATTGATTGGATAGACTAGCCTTGCTTGCACATAGTAAGAACTGAGGAATCCCTAATTACATAATTCCAGGATAACTTGGGACTCACAATAGCAAGCCGTAGGAATTGATTGGCCGTTCAAAGATGATTTGTTTGTGTATTGTATCTACTCTGTTGCCTAACTAAGATGATCAGAATGTCAGGACGTGACGGGCCAACTTCTGTCCTTGTTTGGTTGGGAGGTTGGTTCGAAGTGTCGTGATGTTATGTGAATCCTAGTGGAAAGCAGAGATCTATTATTATATTTTCTTACTTACTGGTTTTAATTCCTCATATCGTGCTTCCTTGTGGTACTTGCTATTGGAGGTCTAACCTCTCTGGTTTTGCATGGCCAGATTTAGAGCCGGTTTTCGAGGACTCAGCTTACTTCCACCTCCAAGATGGTCAATACTAGGGGAATGATCGCAGGAGGACTCGAGTGGGTTCCTTACTTCCCCACTCGTTTTGTTACTTACTTTATATTTTGCCGTTTGACACCGACATGTTAGTCGGATTGTCTTGCACTTATTTTTGCATAATTGTAACTAAAGTCAGACTGCAGCTGATAACAATTGTGTATATACTTGCTATACTATCTGGCTATGTTTTGTAAAGCCAGATCTCAAGAACATTTTGACTGAGCGTTTGGGACGCCTTACTGCTTTATCTTACATGTTCTCTATTTCTGTTTCTTGTTTTGAATGATTGAGACAATAGATGTGAAATGACCATAGTAAGACTTTCATGTAGTATGTACCCCCTCGTCTGGTTAGACAGCATTGATCGTATTATACGGTATTCATCTACCCGTAATACGTAGCTGGCTGAGTCATTCCCCCGCTCTCCAGTATTCTGGTTCTGGGGCGTGACAGGCGTCAACGGCAAGTAGTACATCGAAGAGGTAGGCTTCCTGGCACCGACAGACTTTCCTCTACCACATGCCTTGTAGCGATCGATACCACAAAATCTGCAGACGTCTTCATTCTTGTCGTCTTTGTAGTACAACATGCACCCGTTGCGACAGGTATCAATTTTTTCGTATCCCATCCAGAGCGATCTAACCATCCTCTTAGACCGGTAGAAGACTTTAGGCAACTTCGCACCCTCAGAAATATTTCTATAAGCAACTCCATAAGACGGTTGTAGCAATCTTGCGACATGTTAAAATCGGACTTGATGCTCAACAATCTTGTAACCACCTCCAACGGTGAATGATCCTCACAACCAGGATATAATGGAGTCCTTGCATTCTCCAGCAACTCCATGAACTGTGCAGCATCGGGGTTCGGTGCCTCCTCAGGTGCATCATGATCATCCGGATCGAAACTAGGCCCGGCCGCGTCGAAAACCATGTTCACCAACCCATCGTCGTAAGGAGCGTTGTTGTGGACATCCACATAAGGCTTGTACTCCGATGCTAAAGATACAAGTTCTCCGTGCTCGCTCCACTGATAGTAATTCGGCGTGAAACCCTTCGAGTATAAATGATACGTGACATCCACTTCTGGATGATATTTCAAGTTGCGACATCTCACACACGGACACTTAATTTTGGTACCGTCCATGTACTGAGGGAACGCCTTGGCAAACTGCAGGAACTGGTGTACACCCTCTATGAATTCATCCCGCACACCGCACATGTCATCAGGATGACGGTTGTACGTCCATGTACGATTCCGCAGATAGTAATTCAGCTCCATAATTCTGTAAGATAGATACATCAAGGTAGTGAATGATATGCAATTGTCAGTTCATGCGGTCTACACTTTCCGCAGTATATGTACACATGACATTTTACGTTAAATGGTCAGAGATTATCTGTCATCTTCTTTTCGCATTGCTAACTTTTTTTTGCGTGTTTGTGCGTACGGTGGTCAGAGATTATCGCGGCGGTATATCACCCTTGTCTACAATATTTCATATAGGCTGAGTTGTAGAAGTAAAGTTTTAGGATATTAGTCTATATATTATGTATAGTCCAACCGAGCCAACTCTAAGCTAAACTAGTCCAACTTGGTCAAACTAGCCATTTCTAAGTTGTATAAGTCAAGTTTTAGGATACTAGTCTATATATACTAGTATAAACTCTCCCTCCTCTCCAAATACCTGGTACTAGTTAACCCTCCCTCTTTCACCCACTAGACACACACATACATATACATGATGTATACAACCACACCATAGTTCCCAGGTTCTTTTAACCTAACTTGCCAGTTGGTACTAACCTCAATAGAACAAACACTCTCACAGCTCAAAATACTAACACATGCTCATGCCTTACTCTTGTGACACTCCCTTTCAAACACAAACACACACCTATATGTTCCCTTACACATGTTGCCATGTTACCTATAAAAATGGGAAACCCTTGTTGTCTAAAATAAGACATAATTGTACAAAAAGAACCATACTGTAGAACTCACACTTTAAGAAAATAGATGAAGGAAGACTTGTATGGAGGATCGATAGGGTTGAGCAATGTCATTTTATTCTACAAAGAGAACCATACTGTAGAACTCATACTGTAGAACTCACACTTTAACACAATTCTATAAAGAGTTGTCATAGGGTATTGAGCGATGTCATTTTATTATTTTCTTCTTCTTCTTCTTGGGATTTTCGAGTATTGGATCTTGAGACATATATAGCTAGAACTTACGAAGAATGGAGTACCATACTTCAACAAATAGATGTTGACTAATTGGTTCATATACTTGTTGTCTAAAATAAGTGTAGGAATGTTGCAAGGTGAAATAATGTATCAAACACTATATCGAAACCCAAACCCAATATGCAAATCCAAATTAATACGAAAATACACAAGTGTATGTAGGGGATTAAGTGTACAGAGGTAAAATTGTCACGACCCGCACCCTAGAGTTAGGGCACGAGAAGTGGGTACGTCCAGCCCACACCGCAGTGTCGGCGGTAGAACGCTGTCCTAGGTCTCATGCATCTAACAATATAAGGCTAAACAGTTTATACTCCCCGAATGGGGGTGACATAGCAGAATGTAAACTCAATCACGTCTAAGGTAGAGCATGATAAGGATAGATAAAACATGAAATCCAAAAGAGGTACAACAGAGAGAAATCTAAGTGTCTAAGATACACAAATCCAGAAATACACCTCAAATCTCCAAACTCAGATACAGTAATCCATAAAGTAAATACAACTCCAGACAATTGAAATAACTATCTAAACAACCTCTAATGTGTCTCCTCTAGGCTAGCAGGCAACCTTCAAGCTATCTGTAAAATTTATCAACAGGTCCAGTCAGGACGGAAATGAGCACATATCTCTAAAATAGTTCATAGCAGGTTAGGAGTATAAATCATACAATAGAGTAAAATACAGGAAGTGCTGAATAGGAAGTACGAGTAAATATGAGATATTTTATAACTGAAAGTAAATACATGATAGTAGAGACTGTAAGTGGCTATGTGATTTAGAGCACAATGGTTATGTAAACAGCTTGGGGGCACATGAATACAAATAGGGAGGTATATGAATACAACTACTGGGGATAGTGATCACATAACCAATTCTACTCACCCCACCCCAATCAATACACAAGGATCCGTTCAAGTTATGTCATAAGCACATGAATACAGCTAAGATACGTGAACTCATGTAATGAGTAGTACATGAGGCACATGATAAGCACATGAAAGCACATGAAGCATATGAAACATGTAAAAACATGAACTAGTACGAGTACAAGGAGTACCTGATGCACATGATAAAGTACATGAAGATGAAATACCCGATGCACCCGTAGAGGGATAACATCTCAGGAAAGGATCCATATAGTACTAATCCGTAAAAATACGTGTCAGCATCAAGTAGAGTAACCTAGAGCAAGAATATAATCCAGACAGGTATGAAAAGATCAGAAAATGTACTCGCCTGATATCTGAATGTCCAAGGTAAAGATACTATCCGAGGAGAGGTGTCTGGCTCCTAATTAGAACAGCACAAGTCACAACATGTCCAGAAGGGTAATATAAAGCACTACAATGCATTCTACATGAATCTAGGTCAAACTAGGCCAAAGTCAACCCTTGGTCAACTCTGGTCAACTGTACTAGTCAAACTAGGTCAAACTAGGTCATGTCCTAACCCAGTAAGTCTTACTAGGCCTAACCAAGACTATCCTAGCAAGCACACATCAATACAAGGCTATACAAGCCAACATACACCCAACTCTATATAGCATGCAATTATTCAATACTCAATAGGCAAGAATTCACATTGGATATACACTAGGTAATCTATTACTTTAAGCTATATATGTCTACACATATATACACATGCATATATTGGTATTCAACATTAGGTCTATAATCATGGCATTTCAAATGGTTATATAAACTTATATATTACAACACAATATGCTAACATATATATAATATACATACATAACTAAGTTAACTATATTCATAAATGCTTATTTAAGAGGCTATGTGTGTGTATGTGAACATGGCAAAGGGGCAAGTGAGGGTTAAATGGACATATATAGTGTATACATATCAAAGAGTGTCAAAGTATAAGTGAACAAAGTGTCAAGTGTGATAGTGTCAACATAGTGTAAGGGGGTACATGAGGTAATATAGGATTTGTGTTAACATAGAACATTACATCTCATTAACTTGTATATTGCATACATTACATCTATTATTATATTACATTCATGCTTGCATTCATTCATCATTCATTTATTCTCTTGCACTACTATATGTACCATACATTACATACTATGGAACCTACATATTCATTACAAGCCATACTTATACATACTTACATTAGATATGATACTTACACCTCATATATCATTTATTTAACCATTTACTCATGCTTTCATTCTCTATTTAATTACATAATGTATATACATTAACATGGGTTAAAATCAAATAGAACATTATATTACACATAAGGGTGCACAAAATGCATATACCGAATAGTAACACCTACTAATAATCAATACTGTACCATCTCAGCATGAATTAAAATCTAGGATTAAAGTATGTTGTAGATCTATGTGTTAGCTTTCCGAAACTTCAAACGGATCGCGTTTTCGTTTCCGGAAACTCCCGGAATCGCAAAAATATCGAGAACGCGTTTGTCTTTCATACAGCTGACACTCAAATAATTCTCCAGAAAGTTACAGAAATAATTAGGCCTATTAATACATATTTTTGGAAAGCTAACTTCAATACGCTTCTTTTGAAAAAAACGGAAGATTAAACCGAGCTTTGAGCTAGAAGTTATGACATTTCTAAGTTAGGGCTGAAATTAAAAACGTGGATAAAAATCATGACGAATTTAGATAGTTTGAGCCAAAAGAATACACAATATATATCCTAATTATCCACAACAATAATGACGATAATAATATGAGGAACCACACTCACAAACTTGATTATATAATCATCATGAACCATTTATTACATATATAAATATAGGTACACTCTCATTATAATATATTTTACACAAATCTATATATGTAACATGAACACATCTATAAGAGATACATGAATGAAATGTAAAGTACTCAAGAACACATCTCTACATATTCAAATCTGAGATTTAATATGAATTAATTCATTTAATTAATATTTTAAATATAAAGTGTGTCCAAGTTTGGAGGTTTTTTCCATGAACACAAGACACAACAATGATACAATAGAAATCCCTAAAGGGCACATAATGGAAACAAGAGGACACAAAATAGGGACACAACACTGGGGGTCATTCATATGGTTAAATCTTTACTAAATGCAAAATGGAGAAATAAAAGAGAAGAAAATATTACCTAAATGAGAGAAAATCCAAGGAGAAAGGCTTCTTCCTTGGGAGAGCTTGAGAGCACTTGGGGAAGAAGACTTCTCAAAGAAAGGAAATGAGATGGGATCCTATTAGGGCCGGCCACAATGGTTATATCCCCTCTTCATTGAATATTACAAGTTTGCCCCTCCCTTAGTTACAAGTGTTTAAAATAATTTTGGTTAGGGTTTGGGGGTAAAAGGGTCAAATAAAAAAAAACTCTAAATGGTTAACCTAATAATTAGGATTATGACTAATCTTTCTAACATGACTAATTAAAATGTGGGCCATGGCTAACTAATGCATGGGTCCAACTAGAGTCTAAGTTACCCTCCCCGTTACAAGTCGGATTGAGATAAAATTCGAACCCGACTCAAATAATCCCAAAACAATATCATAAATAATAAAATAATATCAAAATAATTCAAAGAGGTCAAATACAAAATATTCTTAGGCCAGAAATGATATTAAAATATCATAATCACATGGTTAGACTCTAGGTCAAACAGTCTCTAGGGTTTCACTAGCAAAACGTCAAAACCACAAGTCATTGATTTAAATAATTTTAAAATGATTTAAAATCACCAAAAATCATATCATAAATTAAATATCATTATTAAAATAATTATAAATACAAAATTTTGAAATTATCCTCATTTGGAAAACTGGGTGCTACAACTCTACCCACCTTAGAAAAATTTCGTCCTCGAAATTAAAATGATTGCACGCTTCCTAGGTCAAACCCCCAATCAATCAAAGTCGAAACAACGCAATCCTACTGGTCATGATTTCACAGTCTCGAGCAGCTTGAACTTGTTCAAATTGTTCTCCTCGTATTATTTAATTTAAATCTCTAGGCCTTACAAAACTTATCTTCCATCATAAAATCAACTTTCGTATTTTCTTCGACATACACCCTTGAATATTATTCTCCTAAAAATATTTCACAACAATCTCTAAACTTCCATAACTTTGTGTTCTCTCTATCTCTAGTTATTTCCTCGCAACATCTTGTTTAATATCCTTATTAAACACAATTAACTTCTCTTTTCCATTACTAACCTTCTACATAGCCTCAGAGTAAAAGTTTTTCCCAGAATCAATAACCAAGATTTTCTAAGTTCTCAAAACTAGGTTGACCTCTGATATCCTCATTAGTTTTGAATACACCTATAAACTATCACATAACCCCAAAATTTCTCTAAATGTAATTGTTTCCAGATTGGCAGTATACATCTCTTTATTCTATTCGAGACCTTTACCACATTTCTATCTCAAGTTTCCATATGGAATACTCCACATTTAATTTCCTTTAGATCATCATAAAATAACCAGTTACGTCTTCTCTGAGCTACATAATTTACGTCACTTCCTTAGCCTTCCCCATGCAAAAGATACGAAGATTCAAGGGTTTCGAAGTACATCTGGTAGGGACGACAAGATATGGGTAATTAATGTAATGAGACAGAGTTTAAGATAAGAGGTAAATAAGAATGCAAGAGAATAATGGCGAGAAAGAATAATGAAGATATGTTCCTTCTCATCGGTTCAAACGAGAGGAACCCATCAAGCTTAAATTCAATAGCAAGGAATGAGGGTGAATCCAAACAAGAGGAAAAGGAATTCCAATTGAAGTTCAAAATGAGTTTCTCAGGGGTCGTTCCAGAAATCTCTCAAAGAATCCTAAGTGTGATTGAGTACCTTAGATTTGAAAATATTAATCTAAATACAAAATTAAATCAACAACTACAAAATTTTATCAAAATTATCAACTAATACCAGGATTCAAAGTTCTACAATGAATCCACAAAATCAAATTCAAACCAAGGAAAAAGGTGAATCAAAACAAGGAAAATGAGTTTAAATCAGAATTCAAAATAAGATTCTCAAGGGTCATCCCAGGAATCTCTCAAGGAATCCTAACAGTGATTGAGTATCCTCTCATCCTAACATCTTAATTTATATATCCTATAGCAGGCTCGTAGTAGTACAACTAAGTCGTTGCGCTACTACAAAATTGCACTAATGCGAATCTGGACCTGCATGGGCCACCACTAAAAATGTGTCACGACCCGCACCCTAGAGTTAGGGCACGAGAAGTGGGTACGTCCAGCCCACGCCGCAGTGTCGGCGGTAGAACGCTGTCCTAGGTCTCATGCATCTAACAGTATAAGGCTAAACAGTTTATACTCCCTGAATGGGGGTGACATAGCAGAATGTAAACTCAATCACGTCTAAGGTAGAGCATGATAAGGATAGATAAAACATAAAATCCAAAAGAGGTACAACAGAGAGAAATCTAAGTATCTAAGATACACAAATCCAGAAATACACCTCAAATCTCCAAACTCAGATACAATAATCCATAAAGTAAATACAACTCCAGACAATTGAAATAACTATCTAAACAACCTCTAATGTGTCTTCTCTAGGCTAGCAGGCAACCTCCAAGCTATCTGTAAAATTTATCAACAGGTCCAGTCAGGACGAGAACGAGCACATATCTCTAAAATAGTTCATAGCAGGTTAGGAGTATAAATCATACAATAGAGTAAAATACAGGAAGTGCTGAATAGGAAGTACGAGTAAACATGAGATATTTTATAACTGAAAGTAAATACATGATAGTAGAGACTGTAAGTGGCTACGTGATTTAGAGCACAATGGTTATGTAAACGGCTTGGGGGCACATGAATACAAATAAGGAGGTATATGAATACAACTACTGGGGATAGTGATCACATAACCAATTCTACTCACCCCACCCCAATCAATACACAAGGATCCGTTCAAGTTATGTCATAAGCACATGAATACAGCTAAGATACGTGAACTCATGTAATGAGTAGTACATGAGGCACATGATAAGCACATGAAAGCACATGAAGCATATGAAACATGTAAAAACATAAACTAGTACGAGTACAAGGAGTACCTGATGCACATGATAAAGTACATGAACATGAAATATCCGATGCACCCGTAGAGGGATAACATCTCAGGAAAGGATCCATATAGTACTAATCCATGAAAATACGTGTCAGCATCAAGTAGAGTAACCTAGAGCAAGAATATAATCCAGACAGGTATAAAAAGATCAGAGAATGTACTCGCCTGATATCTGAATGTCCAAGGTAAAGAAACTATCCGAGGAGAGGTGTCTGGCTCCTAATTAGAACAGCACAAGTCACAACATGTCCAGAAGGGTAATATAAAGCACTATAATGCATTCTACATGAATCTAGGTCAAACTAGGCCAAAGTCAACCCTTGGTCAACTCTGGTTAACTACACTAGTCAAACTAGGTCAAACTAGGTCATGTCCTAACCCAGTAAGTCTTACTAGGCCTAACCAAGACTATCCTAGCAAGCACACATCAATACAAGGCTATACAAGCCAACATACATCCAACTCTATATAGCATGCAATTATTCAATACTCAATAGGCAAGAATTCACATTGGATATACACTAGGTAATCTATTACTTTAAGCTATATATGTCTACACATATATACACATGCATATATTGGTATTCAACATTAGGTCTATAATCATGGCATTTCAAATGGTTATATAAACTTATCTATTACAACACAATATGCTAACATATATATAATATACATACATAGCTAAGTTAACTATATTCATAAATACTTATTTAAGAGGCTATGTGTGTTTATGTGAACATGGCAAAGGGGCAAGTGAGGGTTAAATGGACATACATAGTGTATACATATCAAAGAGTGTCAAAGTATAAGTGAACAAAGTGTCAAGTGTGATAGTGTCAACATAGTGTAAGGGGGTACATGAGGTAATATAGGATTTGTGTTAACATAGAATATTACATCTCATTAACTTGTATATTGCATACATTACATCTATTATTATATTACATTCATGCTTGCATTCATTCATCATTTATTTATTCTCTTGCACTACTATATGCACCATACATTACATACTATGGAACCTACATATTCATTACAAGCCATACTTATACATGCTTACATTAGATAGGATACTTACACCTCATACATCATTTATTTAACCATTTACTCATGCTTTCATTCTCTATTTAATTACATAATGTATATACATTAACATGGGTTAAAATCAAATAGAACATTATATTACACACAAGGGTGCACAAAATGCATATACCGAATAGTAACTCCTACTAATAATCAATACTATACTATCTCAGCATGAATTAAAATCTAGGATTAAAGTATGTTATAGATCTATGTGTTAGCTTTCCGAAACTTCAAACGGATCGCGTTTTTGTTTCCGGAAACTCCCGGAATCGCAAAAATACCGAGAACGCGTTTGTCTTTCATACAGCTGACACTCAAATAATTTTCCAGAAAGTTACAGAAATAATTAGGCCTACTAATACATATTTTTGGAAAGCTAACTTCAATACGCTTCTTTTGAAAAAAATGGAAGATTAAACCGAGCTTTGAGCTAGAAGTTATGACATTTCTAAGTTAGGGCTGAAATTAAAAACGTGGATAAAAATCATGACGAATTTAGATAGTTTGAGCCAAAAGAATACACAATATATATCCTAATTATCCACAACAATAATGACAATAATAATATGAGGAACCACACTCACAAACTTGATTATATAATCATCATGAACCATTTATTACATATATAAAAATAGGTACACTCTCATTATAATATATTTTACACAAATCTATATATGTAACATGAACACATCTATAAGAGATACATGAATGAAATGTAAAGTACTCAAGAACACATCTCTACATATTCAAATCTGAGATTTAATATGAATTAATTCATTTAATCAATATTTTAAATATAAAGTGTGTCCAAGTTTGGGGGTTTTTCCCATGAACACAAGACACAACAATAATACAATAGAAATCCCTAAAGGACACATAATGGACACAAGATGACACAAAATAGGGACACAACAATGGGGGTCATTCCTATGGTTAAATCTTTACTAAATGCAAAATGGAGAAATAAAAGAGAAGAAAATATTACCTAAAGGAAAGAAAATCCAAGGAGAAAGGCTTCTTCCTTGGGAGAGCTTGAGAGCACTTGGGGAAGAAGACTTCTCAAAGAAAGAAAATGAGATGGGAGTCCTATTAGGGCCGGCCACAATGGTTATATCCCCTCTTCATTGAATATTACAAGTTTGCCCCTCCCTTAGTTACAAGTGTTTAAAATAATTTTGGTTAGGGTTTGGGGGTAAAAGGGTCAAATAAAAAAAAACTCTAAATGGTTAACCTAATAATTAGGATTATGACTAATCTTTCTAACATGACTAATTAAAATGTGGGCCATGGCTAACTAATGCATGGGTCCAACTAGAGTCTAAGTTACCCCGGATCCCCGTTACAAGTCAGATTGAGATAAAATTCGAACCCGACTCAAATAATCCCAAAACAATATCATAAATAATAAAATAATATCAAAATAATTCAAAAAGGTCAAATACAAAATATTCTTAGGCCAGAAATGACATTAAAATATCATAATCACATGGTTAGGCTCTAGGTCAAACAGTCTCTAGGGTTTCACTAGCAAAACGTCAAAACCACAAGTCATTGATTTAAATAATTTTAAAATAATTTAAAATCACCAAAAATTATATCATGAATTAAATATCATTATTAAAATAATTATAAACACGAAATTTTGAAATTATCCTCATTTGGAAAACTGGGTGCTACAACTCTACCCACCTTAGAAAAATTTCGTCCTCGAAATTAAAATGATTGCACGCTTCCTAGGTCAAACCCCCAATCAATCAAAGTCGAAACAACACAATCCTACTGGTTAGAGTTTACCTTCAGTCTCCTCGCGGTGGTGGAGGAGGAGGATCTCGCGGTGGAGGAAGAGAAGGGGCTCGCGGTGGAGGAGGAGGAGGAGAAAGGGCTCGCCGGAGGGAGGAGAAGGAGCTCGCGGTGGAGGAGGAGGATGAGCGGCGCCGGAGGAAAGGGGGTCGGGCTGTCGTCGAGGTCGGAAGAAGAGGGGCGGGAACAAAAAATTTGGGGAGAGGGAGAAATGAAAAGTGGAACCGAGGAAGCCCTATTTAGCAGAAATTAGCGACGCCCGAAATACGTCACAAAGCGTCGGTATTGGTTTAATATTCGGCGATGTTATAACCTTTGCGACGCTAAACGTCGTTGAAATGATAAAACTAGCGACGTTTTCCGAGAAATCAACGACATTGGTTTTTATTAGACTATAGGTAGTCGTAATATGTCGCTGTATGTCGCTACCAGCGACGTATTATGACGCTTAAATTTGGCGTCGCTAAAACCAAAAATATTGACGATATTTTAAGTTGGCGTCGCTAATTACGTCGCTGATATGACTTATTTTGGTAGTGCGTGTTAGAAACACGGAGAACGTCATTCTCCGTGTTAAATCACACGGATAATGGCCATTCCCAGTGTTAAAATATAGGAGGATGACCATTCTCCGTGTAATTAAATTACACGGAGAATGGCCATTCATCGTCTTAATTTACACGGAGAATGGTCATTCTTCGTGTAATTTAGCACGAAGAATGGTCATTCCAGTGTTAAAACGCAGGAGAATGACCATTTTACGTGTTAAAACGCAGGAGAATGATCTTTCTCCGTGTTAAATAACACGGAGAATGCCAGAATGATATTCTCCGTGTTAATTTACACGGAGAATGGCCATTCCCAGTGTTAAAACGTAGGAGAATGACCATTCTCCGTGATATTTAGAACGGAGAATGGCATTCTCTGTGCTAAATTACACGGAGAATGGTCATTCTTCGTGCTAAATTATACGAAGAATGGTCATTCTCCGTGTTAAATGACACGGAGAATGGCATTAATTCTCTGTGTTAATTTACACGGAGAATGGCATTCTCCTTGTTAAAATGCAGGAGAATGACTATTCTTTGTGTTATATCGACGGAGAACAGTTGACAGAAACCTGTTTTTTAATTTTTTTATTGTTTTGTGGAAAAAAATTTGACATGAATAAATATTCAAGAATTTTCGTTCTTCTTTCAAAACGATGCTAACTCTTATGGAAAAGAAGAAGAAGATCTTATCTCCATAATTGACCTAATTGTCGGAAAAGAAGAAGAAGAAGAAGATGTGCGATGATCGGAGTTCGACTGAAAAAAAAGCATGGTAAAATACGAACAATCTTTGCGATCTCTGCTGAAGATGAGAGCAATGGAATTCAGATCTCTCGTGAAAAAGAAGAAGAAGAAGACGACGAGAATCGCAATCCAAATCTGAGTTTGTGCGGATGAGTAGTTATGGTATTAATTTTATAAATACAGAGCATCTAAAGGGAATCTTGGAATACTTAACGTGGAAATATATAATTCTGGACATTTCATAAAACTCATCCTGCGGATGGATTTTTCATAAAAACTAAATCCGAAATTGAATTTTTCATCAATTTTCATATATATATATATATATATATATATATATATATATATATATATATATATATATATATATATATATATATATATATATGAATGACCTCTAGTCTAGTGGTTAAGAGAGATGCATGTGGTCCAAGTGGTCGGAAGTTCGAGCCTCAGTGTAGGCGAGTTCACCACAATTACCCATTACTTCAAATATATATATATATATATATATATATATATATATATATATATATATATATATATATATATATATATATATATGAGGAAGGATCAAGATCCCCACACTTTTTGCATCCTCATGCATCCCCCCTATTTGCACCGTTGGATGGTGCTTTAAGTCATCTAATCTTAACCATTGATTTACCAATGGTTAAGATTAGATGACTTAAAGCACATCCAACGGATGTGAACATGGGGATGCATGGGGATGCAAAAATTGTGGGGATGCCTATCCTTCCTCATATATATATATATATATATATATATATATATATATATATATATATATGTTGTATTATATATATTTGTTGTATTATAAAATTATATTGAAAGTTGGGCTAGTTGTTAAATGTTTTTATAAGGGCACAGTAGACGTCGAAGCTACTTTGTGATCTTGCGACTTCAGCAATCCTCAACCGACATGATCTCGATGACCTCCAACCACGCCTTAACCCGATCTTCGTCTCTGTCCTCCGCCACCAAGCAGACACAGTTATTGACCTCCCTGCTCGATCGACCCCTGACCACCCCCGTCTTCTCCATAGAGCCCTCAGACCTGCCGGATCCAATCGATTCAAAACCAACCAAACTCCCTTCCGTGAAAGTTCAGTAATTACCTAACGGTTTGATAAGCGTGTAACTCGACATTGGTATTCTTAGATGGTCCCATCATTGCTGAATTTTTGCAACTTCTCCATCTATATTTTCATAATTTTACGGTCAACAAGCCCATCAATAAAATTGTATATAGCATTACCCTGATTAATAGCAACTAACTCGATTTTAGATACTTCTAGTGAATGGGATGGAAAACAAATTTTCTGTTCTGCAGATAAAAGTGAGCTGGACTGAAGATTGAACCGAAGCGGTTTGGTTTGGAAAAAAAAAAAAATCGGTTTCAATTTTAAAAATACTAAGACTTTCGAATTGTGTTCGGTTTTAGATTTCCATTCCGGTTCAAAACCGAATAAGACTAGTGTAATTGTTATATATCATTAATTTTTTTTTATTTTTTAACTAGAAATGTATATATTCTGTATATTTTGAAAACATCAATTTTATATATGTATTTTAGAACTCAACTTTGATAATTAATAACTTGTCCCACTTTGAACCAACATTGAAATACAACAAATACATATATAAAATTAAAAAAATTAATATATTTTAACTACAATTTAACTTTGCGTCCGACATATTAAATAATGAAAATAGTGTCGGATTGTATCTCATTTCCGGTTGAGCGCTCAGATGGGAGGTGACAATGGAGTTGGTAATTTAGTCCCACATCGGTTAGGAGGTGGAATCATGTGGTGCAGATAATTGAGATTGGTTCATGCCATACATGAGAATACTCTTTTAAGGCATATGGACCCAATTCAATATCGCACCTCATGGGTCAACTCTGCTTCGGACCACACCACGAACTCAACAAACATAATTGATTGCGGTTAGATTCAATTTAGATTTATTCAAATTTTTTTTTGAGGTATCATTTGCTCCTGACTCAGGTTAGCGAACTACGTCTAGGGAGGAATTCAAGTCGTGCCCTTTTCCATGAAATCCTCCTGTATACAGTGTACCCAACGGGTCACACCCTCACGGACATTATACAAAACCTGTGAAACTTTGTTTAAATTAGGCAAAACCTATGTTTAATGTTGAATTATTGTTATTTACTTGGGAAAGAGGTGTTGAAGCTTTGTTGGTTGGGGGTGTAGTGTAGGTAGTAGAGTAGGCGTGCTGCCCAAAGTGAATGTTTTGTCTTTGGGTTAATAGGAAGGAAGGAAGGATCAAGGACTGTAGTACTCTCTTTTCTCAGTCCCTTCAGAACGAGTGTGTACTTAGTTACGCACCCCAAAGTCTAGTCTCACATCTCGAAAATCTTCTCCGTCAGCGTCAGGGAGCAGGGAAGCAAAGCCTTGGATTGGTTGGTTATAAACTACCCCCTTGCTCTGATTGGACGGACAACCATATGAAAATCTGATGTGATGGCCATACTCAGCTTCATGGTTGACGAGGATTCATTCTGCCACCAAGTACTTGCAATGTTTCAAACAAAAACTATCATGAAACTTCAACTATTTGTACGAAATTTACTGTTGAAACATAGTATAAACAAATATATTTAGAGTTTTGCTATGCCTGCAAACCGATGCTTATAATCTTGTTACGACCACCATATGTTGAACTTCGATTGGAGGAGAAAAAGAAGTGGTAGAATCGGATGAACCTTTGTGTTGTAAATTTAGCTTTTCTTCATTTAACAAATATGCTTATAGCACTAGCGTAGATTAGTACGGTAGCGTAGTTGAGCAGATTTGTACGATTGTGCGAGTTTATGTAATTTGTGGGACTGCGTCTACTGTATAATATGCATAACTGCGTTGATTGTACACAGATTGTGTTGAGTGGACAAATATAGTGGATAATCAGTTTAACTATTCCTTTAAATTTTTTTTAATATCTATTCAGTTAAAACGCTTTGTCAATTGGTGTTTTTGTTCTCTTTCTATAAAATTTAGAAATTTTGTTTTATTGACAGCATTTCAGCAAACTTTAATGCTTTGTACGAATTTTTTAATTTTTTCAATTTTTCAATTATGCACAACAACCTTGGATGTGATGGGCTTCGTATTTTATGGCATGCATACAAATTTTTTTTTCTCAAGAACTTGTGTAACTCTTTCTCAAACATAGGAGCATCTTCAACTCTAATGTCGTTATGTGTTGTGATTTCTATGTGGCATGAGGTATAAGATAATATACTATTTTTGTTCATAATATTCTTTATCCTCAATCATATTTTCTCTGAGGCATAAGACAATGACTTTCATAGGTGGTTACACTATATTCAGAAAAGATAATGAAGTAGAAAATTCTTCACTAATATAAAAGTATTAAAGAGACGATTAAAAAAAAACTTTTTTCACCTTTCCAGACAAAATCTCCTCGACTTTTTTCCATTTTTTTTTCTTTTTATAACCCGTCGTCATACTTTGTTTCAATGAATTTAAGTTTCATTCAGTTCTATGTTTAAGGTTTGGATTATATTTTCAAGATACATACAACCACAATTCTATTAGGCGATCCTAAAATTATCAACATTAATGAGAACGTTGTTATATTGTACGAGAGCCTCGCGAATGATTAAGGAGTTTTCTCTTTGGCAGGTGGGCGTTGACAAACTCTAGCCCGCTTGCATGGCACTTTCGGATTATTTGGTTCGACGAAGTGAAAATTAAAAAAATTGATATTTTGCGCATGCATTGAAATGAAATTAAGCGACTGAATTTTATTTTGTTTGTGCTTTGAAGAAGTGGATGTTCGAAATAAAAAGAAATCCTCAAATTTAGTATTTAGATAATTGTTGAAGTGGGTTGAAAAAGTGTAACTTCTGTACTTACTAAGAAGTGGAAATTGTTAAAGTAGAGTAGAAGTGAAAAATGTTGGAAACGAGGTGTGACCCAAACCGAAGTTAACCCATGAGGTGTGATATTGAATTGGACGCATAAAAGAGAATTCTCATGTAAAGTCTGAACCAATCTCAATTATTTACACTATCATGTCCCGCTTCCGGAGGAGCGATCGTGCTCGCTAAGTCGTGATGCCGCACGAGCCTAGATTTCGTTCGTGCAAAGCCAAGTCCAGAAATGGCCGTTTGAAGCTAGGCCACAGAGTCACACAGAGTGTCCTCATTTGTAGCGGAAAGTAAATGAATACAAATTGAAACAAACTCAATATTATTTATTGATATTCAAGAAGTATTACAAGCGACGCTAGGTCGAGATTACAATTCGCTCAAGCTCTCTCTCTCTCTCTCTCTCTCAACATAAAAGACGTGTCAAGTGGCTTACAACCTAGAATGATACATGACGATGTTCCAATACATTATGTCTTGTATATGGCGCTTCAGTTCCTTTGCAACGCTTCAAGGCCCCAGATTTAGCTCTGCGCCTTAGCACGTTCGAGGGAAGTCTCCGCACCCGACGTGATTAACCCGCACCCTGCAAACAATCTATGTGGTTACTAGTACATTGTTATGCACTGGTGGGGAGGCTAGCTCGCCCACTCGCTATCATTACCAAACACGTTCATCTTACTTTTGTGCACCATCTATCATTTGATTTTATTACAAATTTTGTCGTAGGATCAGTTTCATGGCATATAGTTTAAATTCTATCTCGTGTTACCGATATCAAGTGTCGCAAGTAAATAACATGCACAACTTACCATATTTACCATACGATCTTCCATGTCCAAGAAAACCAAGTTAGACAACATTTAATATATAATGACTTGATTGATTTTATAGAAAAATATGAGCGTCATGGACGTGTTTCTGTCTCGGTAACGATGTACTTAAATTGTCGAGATGTGTCATACAACTTTATTCAGTTGTGTTTTGTTCAGGTACTCATATATTTGTCAAGATGTTTTGTTCTCAAGTTTGTTCGGATATGTTTCATTCAGTTACTCAGTTATTCAGACTTCACAGATTACTTGTTTCAATGCAAGGTCTCGCACGTGGATTGCCACAATCGAGCCAACTTAATGTATATGCACCGGTCGCTGGCACCACAAGTCATTTGGACTATCCATCTTGGTATCGTGGTTTTCTATTAGCCGGTGATGGTTGGTACACCCTGATAGACCACACAATATCTGACTTACGCCTCTTGGGTGGCCGAGCCCGCACCCAAGCCACCCGTAAGCCATGATTTTACCTAGGCCGGCTATGATGTCGTTGATCGTTGCCTTGGAATCCTTATTCACTTCTTTCTCTTGTGCACTGAATTGTCCGCGACTATTTCGTATTGTCTTGTCATTTTTAACTTAACGGACTGTCTTTGAGCCATAGGCTATCTTTGAGCCATAGTCGATTACCGACTAGGTTGGCGACGGCATCCGTGCGAATCGGGTGGTGAGCTCCGTTGCACGTCCCCGTCATACCTGTTGCTAATCATTCTTCTCTTCTTATCTTTCTTTCTTTTATTCATTCTTATCTTTTCCTTCTTTCACTTGTTTATTCATTCATTTGTTCATGCATCTATTCTTTTACTTATTCATTCGTTCATACATTCATCCATTATGCAGCTCCTAGTGGAAAAATTGTCTTGGCGACCCAACGGTCCCGAAGTCTTTCCATGTTTTCGTCTTTCGGCTCGGAACGACTATGTTGATAGTATTCCTACCTTAATTAATGAACCATTTATTGTTGGTGCTTCAAGTTGTAGTAAGTTCTAAGTGACAAAGAATTCATGCATTTGTTGCGCACGTAAGAAAATCTAACCGATCGTAAGTCGTGCCTTGGCTCGAGCGTAGAGTACGGTGCGAGGTTTCAGGTAATATTCCAAGTTCATTTCCATGTTCTGTGCAAGCATACAAGATGAGATTATTCACTAATTAGCTAGGAGCGTTGACTTCTCTTATTAGCATGCAAGGGTTATCACCTAGCAATTCTAGCAATATTGTCCATATTGTTATGTGTCTAGGCTAAGTAAAGATAGGTTCATCGGAGCCACCCACCTTGATGAACGCATTGACCAAGCGAGACTCCAAGCGCGCCTTTGAACGTCTAAGTCTGTATTCTTCTGAAGGGCCAACATAACTCTTGCATCGATTCACATCGATACTTCATCGGGTCAACGCAATTTTTCGAGTCAACGATTGAAATGAGTCGTTGTACTTGTCGTTTGAATCAGCATTCTGCTAGGACGGAGCGGGTCGTTACATACACTACATGATTCTACCTCCTAACAGATGTGGGACTAATTTACCAACTCCATTGTCACCCCTCATTTGAGCGCTCAACCGAAAATGAGATACAACCCAACAATCTCCACCTTATCTCATTTTTGCTAGCCAAATAATCTTAGCACCTTGTTGCATTTGTCCATTTCCGCTAGCCGAACAACCTTTAGCACTTCTGCTACCTTTTGTCCGTTCCTGCTAGCCGAAAAATCTTAACACTCATTGCTACCTTTTTATTCGTTTTCGTCAGTCGAGCACCTAGGAGATCGATCCAACATATTATCCGTTCATCCACACCATCATTGTGTGCCAACTACAACGTCTTGTTCCACCTTGGACTCGTCAAACTCACCTTTGAAGTCAATTCGTGTATTTGATGCTCCAATTCCACCTTGAGAAGAGAGCTCATATATCTGTCTATACGCATGAACGTTCAACACCATTTGTCTTGAACCAATTAGAGCCGCTCAAACTAGTCCCTAACCATAGGCTCTGATACCAATTATTGGACGCGTGCGAAAGTGTTTGCCAACCTACCTGATCAAAATCAGCCCCCGTCTAACGGATAGCAAGTACAAGATGAAGACAAATATATGACGGTGACGTACGTAACCTGGATAAATTTTGACCTTTAATAACTCAGATGAAATTAGAAGATTGAGAAAACTCACGTCGAACCCTTTGTCCTATTAGGTTCAACCCACTCACCACTCTCAAGGAGAAAAACAGAAGATTACAATTGAGATAAGTCAACAATCCGTAGCGATATCCATAACCGAAGTTGACGACTACTCGATTAGATCTGTTTCTTCATTCAGTCTTAGATGACGAAGTCCTAAGAGCAAAGTACGACTTTTCTCTTAGATTTTCTTGTGAACGAGCAGCCTGAATCTCCATTTTGTGTTGTGCTTTGTGCTCCACCCCCACCCCATATATATAGGATGAGAAAATTATATTTTTGTCATAATAAGATTTTCTAAAATAGAATCCTATTATATCTAAAATTACACAACATCAATTATGTATATTTAAATCTAATCAAATATTTAACTAGATTTGGATTCTACGAATATGTTGTTACCAAATTCAGACTGGACTCCAACAAAAAATTCAACGAGATGCGTAGAGTGCAAATGAGATTTTTTTTTTTTTTTTTTTTTACTTTTTCGCTCCTTTGAAAAGAAAAAAAAATTCTGATTTCAAAACTTCTATTTGTGGCGGACATGATTTACTCTTCATATCACCTTACTGTAAATTTTGTATGTATATCCTCAAACCAAACACGTGAAATGGTTCCAAATTCGAATTTTGGCCACTTCATGCACAGCCCCCCTGTATAACAATTTCGTAGAGACCGGTGATGATTGAGCAAACGTATGGTTCTGCTCTTCCTGGAACTAATTCCTAAAATGTGTAACTCGACATTCTTCATTTAAAGAGTGAGCAAGAAGAAGACAGTAGTTTGTGAATGGACTCCCACAGAAGACTGGAGGACAACGAAGGGGCTCTCCAGTGAAGCAAACTCCCAGTCCTTGATTTAGCATGAGCATAGAGAGTGAGAACATGGATACTGAACACTGAGCAAGGAAATAAATGGGGACAGCTGACATTGTCACTGCCTCCTGGAACTAAATAAGAACTTCATGATTCTATTGTACATATGATTCAATCCTCTCTGATGCAACTTACTAATCTGTGAGTAAAATAGAAGGGAAAGGTTTCAAGAATGTGAAAAAGGGAAAAAAAAAATGTGTCCCATGTCAAGAATTAGAAAGAAAAAAAAAGCCATGCTTGACAGCTAAAGAAGTCAAGTGAAATTTGAACCATACATTGAAGGGTTGGGTGGGTAAAATTCAGCTGTTCTGGCATTCTGTCTCTGCCTCAAATGTTTTTCTCTCCCCACATTTTTGTTCCTAACTAGTAATTGCCACGCTTAGAGGGGAAGGATTTGATGTTCCAATAACTTATGTATCAATTATGTCCCTATTCTGTAAATACAGTTATATTAACATTTTAAATAGATGAGGTATTGTATTTATAGGAGATGAACATAATTGACACAGAAATTATTGTGACAGGAGATGTACTCCCATTCTTAAATACGTTATTAGTTTCTCTTATTGTCTCATTATTAGTTCATGCAATCTCAATGGTGTTGTTTCATGACTCCACCTGTGTGGTCCTGTCTTGTTGCATCGCAAAACAAATTGTGTGAGGATACCTTCTTATTAGAGACACAAATTTGCTCGTCTTTATGGTGTATTTCTAAATGTCTGATATATGTCGGACATTATTTAGATTTCTTTTTAAGCACCGTATTTCTAGCAACAAAAGAACATATTTAAGCAAAAGTGTAAAATGCATCTACTTTTAATTATTATTATTATTTTTGAAAGAAGCCTTTTAATTAATTCATTTCTTTTTACTGACCCAAAAGGGGGTGCACCAGCTACAACACTGGGGTTTGTATATCAAAAATACAATTAATATTGATTACACAATTACCAAATAAGTTTTCGCTTAATTAGTCAAGAGAGGGACTAAAAAAGGAATTTCTGCAGCCCACGCCCTCCTGTTCTTCCTCCCGAGGAAAAATAACAACCCAAATCCAGCTTTTGTCCCCAACCAAATTAACCCAAACCAACCCACAACTTTCCCTTAATTGCAAATTCCACCCACCCCCACAAAAAAATCCCCAGCCAGGACTCACGTGCCCATTCAAATCAGTACACGAGGTCGGCCAGCAGAGGCAGAAAACAACACAGTGATTCTCACGAAAAAGACGCCACGTGTAAGTACACTTCAAACGCTTGCTATTAATAATCTCATCCAAAAACGATCCGCTCCGGTAGAACCGCCGTTAGTTAACGGAGAAGATACTTCACTCTAGAAAATCCGAAACCAAAACAAACCAAAAAAAATTAAAAATAATAATATAACGGTAGCACTACTACATCTTCTCGGACAAAATCGGCCGACATATCGGCGTCCGGCGTACAAACCCGCCGATGTCGTTATTTAATTTAATTTTTTTTTTCTCTTCTCTTCTTTAGACCACCGGCAGAGCGTCGAGGCTCATGAAGTCGCCGATGTCCCGGAAGCAGTCGTCGGAGAAGTCGCCGAGGAAGTCGTTGAGGCCGTCGACGAAGCCGATCTGCGCCGAGTCCTCGAATATCCTGGGCCCCGAGGAGTCGCCGAAGTCGAGGAAGTCGTCGAGGCCGTTGTAGAGCGGCACGTCCTCGAACGGCATGAAGTCGCTCAGCTCGTCCAGCGGTATCGGCCGGCACGCGGCAGCAGCCGCGGCCGGCGGCTCCGGCTCCGGTTCGAAGGAGGCCGAGGAGAAGTTGGCTCGGAGGACGGAGGTCGGGGAGGAGAGGATGTGGTCGTCTCCGGAGTCGGAGACGGTGGACACCGTGGGGGCGGAGGAGGGACGGACGGAGAAGTTGGTGGTGGCGGAGGCGCCGCGCAGCTGGATGGCGGCGGTGTCGTAGACCTTGGCGGCCTCCTCGGCGGTGTCGTAGGTGCCGAGCCAGACCCTGACCCGCCGCCAGGGGTCTCTGATCTCGGCGGCGTACTTCCCCCAGGGCCTCCGCCGCACCCCTCTGAACTTGGTCGCCGCTCCCGCTGCTGCTGCTGCTGTTGTGGCCGGAGCAGCAGCATCTTTGCTGGTCGCCCATTTCTTCTTCTTCTTCGTACTCTTCTTGATGGAAACCTCTGGAGCAGCAGCGGTGGCGGTGGTACAACATTTGGTGATGGGCCTGGGCTCGAAGCGGATTTCCTGCACGTAGCGGCGTACGTGCCTGCGGACGGAGTCGGGGTTGGGCTGGGCCTCGTCGTCGCCGGAGGAGTCGGTGGCGTCGGGGTCGTCGCAGAAGATCCGGACGGTCCTGGGGGGGTGCTTGGGAGGGAGGGGCCTGGAGGTCACTTGGACGCGGTCGCTCCGGCGGAACTCGTGGAAAAAATTGCCATATAGTGATGCTTCCATTGCTTCAACTGCGAAGGCTTGCTGTTCTCCTCTCCTCAATTTGTTTTTGGCATTGTCCTAGAAACGAAGCCAAATTAAAGGGGGAAAGTGTGGGAGGGAGCACATGGTGAAATTTCTGGGAAAGGAGGGGATATAAAGGATACGGATTTCAGGAACAGAGAGAATCTCTGTACAAAGAGAGGATTAGGCAACTTTATTGGTATAAAGGAGAGAGAGAGAGGGAGAGGGAGACCAACCAAAGAAGGGTTTTGGAGAGAGAGAGAGAGAGAGCAGAGAGCAGAGTCCTTTGTACCAATGGAGGAGGAGGAGAAGGAAGAAGAAGAAGAATAGTAGTATCAAAAGCAGGAAGGGATAGAGAGAGAGAAAAAAAGGGTAGGGGGGTTGTTGTTGTAGACAAGGAAGAGTGGCTGTTTTATAGGAACCCAAACAGCCAAAATAAGAAAACCAGAACACCCCACCCAGACACACACCCACAACGATGCCAATTTAATATTTTCCATTAATTTTTTTTTTCAAAATTTTAATTTATTCTTAAACCTCTCATTCTTTTCAGAATTTTTTTTAATAGGGTGATTGATTAGAATGTGTAATATATGGATATTAAGATTTGGATATCGAAATTGACATATATTAGAATTTGGGTTTCAAAATCACTGTCCATTGGCCTATGTGAACAGTGTTTTCAAAATCTAAACTCTAACATCGATCAATTTCGAGCCCTAAACCCTAGTATCCATGTATGTGAGACCCTAATAACTCCTTTTTATACGGAGGGAGAGAAATTTGAAAAATTTTATTTAGAAAGAAAAAGTTGATTTTTTTGGAGGGAGAAACAATACAACAATTGGACTAGCGTATTTACTGATTGAATATGAATTATTTTTTAACAAATATGGCCATCGAATCAATGTACTTGCAGTTGGTGTGCCAGGTGGACTGGTGTATTTTCTGCATATACATCAGTCCATATGACACATTCATGTATACGCAAAAAAAAGAACGAATAATTTTTTTTTGATTTATTAAAATTTTACAATTTTTTCTAACAAATTAATTTTTGCATACTTAATAAGTAAAAAATTAAAATAGACATAAAGTAGGAAGAAAAAAACTTAATTATTACCTGGCTACCTCAATTGGGCTATTTCCACGTGCGATGGTTCAATCTTCACTAGAAGAACAAGCATAGTTCTACAAGAGGAGGAGGTTATATATTCTTGTAACACTATGTTTATTCCTCTAAGAAAGATCGATTTGCCACTGCACGTGGAAGTAGTCCAAATCAGACAACCAGTTCGACTGGCGTATTATTTCTCCATAGAATTTTTTTTTCAACTTCCTCATTCTACAACCAATTTTACTAAATTCCACCTATGATCTCTCTATATAAAAATTATGTCTACTTTTCTTCCAATCCAAGTTACAATTTTGCCTACCACTCTATATAAAAATTTATGTCACTTTTTTTTGGTCTACATTTTTTGTTTAGGTTCTGATTTTGCCTCCCTTAAAATTTCTCTAAAGTTTTTTTTTTTTTTTCCTTTCATTCTCATCTCCTATTTTGTGGTTCTTACTAAATCTAGTTGAGGAGTTTTTTTTTCATCATCGTATTTAGGGTGTTACCATACATTAGGTCAAGTTCAAATTGGATCCAGGTTGATCTTTTAATACTCAATTTGAATCTGACAAACTTATGTTTGACCCATTTAGGCCTCGTTTGGTTCGCGGAATCTCCCGGTCGGGAAAGGAAAGTGATTACTTTCCTATGTTTGGGTGCCCAAGGAATTGAGGAGGAAAGGAAAGTGATTCCCAATGGAAGGGAAATTAGGGGGGAAAGTTATTCCATCCATCCAAGGATGGAATCACTTTCCCACATTGAAGTATTCACTTTCCTTTCCAAATTTCTTGGTATTGCCAAACATCGGAAAGAAAAATCAATAGGAATTAAAGTTTCCCAAAGGAAAGGAAATGACAAGGAATTGATTTCCTTTCCCTTCCATTCCGCGAACCAAACGAGGCCTTAGGGTAATCGTGAACCAGATCAATTATTTAATGGGTCAGATAACACATCCTGATTTACCATACCGATATAACAAGTATATTGGTGTGTCCTACATATTTTAGAGTGTTATAATTGTGTATGATATGTGTTCGACATGATATGATCAAATTTTTCGAATGTTCGTACTCTCTAGACATAAACCCATTTTTAAATTAAGAAAATTATTTTTAGATAAACCATGTGTCTTGTTATTTGTTTAGAAATTATCCAAATTATTGGTAATTGGAGTCGTGAAAAAGAATTCAGTTATATCAATAGGTGACGATTCTTCAAACTCACCCGGTCTCAAGGGTTTTAGTACAATGGCAAAACAAATGTTCAACCACTTCTCTCCACTCTAATCCGTTTCGTTACTGTCAAAACTTGAGGTTTTGATGACTTCATCTTGTCATTTCCCCCCTTCAATTAATCTAACAATGAGTTAACGTCATGACTAAAGCAAACTTAGTTTTAACATTATATAAACTAGTAAATGTACGTGTTTTGCACGTATACTGACACATAATAAAAATATTATCTAATTATAATCAAATATTTCTTTTAACTAATGTGGTTAAGATGTGAGATATTTTTCATATTTGGTTGAGTTTGATTCTCCATGTTGACAAATTTAAACTTTTTTTTAATTTTTTACATAATTTATTTTTTTAGAAATAAAATAGACCGTAATATAATGATGACTTAGACGGCTCATTTTTGAGCCGTTTTGAAGCCTCATTGTATACTGTAAGATATATAACTTTTATAAATCTTGCTATAACTTTGATGTTTTTTAGTGAAAAATTAACATGATACAGAAAAATCCATACAAGGACATAGTACGACTAGCTAAGTAATCAAATCGTAGAATAAATATTTCTTTACCGTTGCATGGGATAAGGGACTCCAGGAGTGGATTTGAATGACAGCTAAAATTTGAAATATAATGATGAAATTACAAAGAACTGCTTTAAGTTACCAAATTATGCTTTGAATGAACGATGAAAATCACCTTTTAATTCTGGTGACAACCATTGCCAGAAAAGGTATACTGTCAACGGGCCGTGGCTTGGGACTTGGGCAACCCTCATCTACTTAGAGCAACCTCCAGGCTTAGCATAATCCTATATAGGTCGGGATCGTGGGTGACCCTCAAGAATTAGCCTACAATAAAGGTCAACGGCAACCAAAACTTGCTCGGGAGAGGACCATCCAACCCCATGGGCCGGTCCTGACTGCCAATGCCATTATAAGCAAGGGGTTCGGCCAGGAGGAGTTCTCCTAGCTAGTCTCATGATATGAAGTGGTCCAAAACTCGTATTGACGTCTGACCCAGCCAACATTTGATCAATTTTGATCAGATATGTGTCAAACCATGTAATGCTTGTCTTGTGCACCAGTCCGATCTAGGTCGGGACGGGCAGGATATCAAAACCTTAAACCCAGCCTTGTCCATGACACAATCTAAATCGGTCCAGGATAGACCAGGTTGGGTTTGATTCGTGTTCGGACCGGATTTTGCTGGTCATTTAAAATAAAAATAAAAATAAAAGAAATTTTATTGGTTTTTGTTTATTTGAGGATTTTTTTAATGTTGGAAAAGCTATGAAAGTATAAATTTCATCTTCAATTTAATCTTCAGTCTCCATGTCAAGCTTTCTTTACGTCCATCATTTTTAGAATATTTGATGATGGTTTTCGATATCTTCAAATCTTCGAATTTCAGATAAATGAATCTTACTCTACAAGACTTCATCTCTTCGTTCTACGACTTCATATTGTCAGCTATAGTAAAAGCTTGAAAGTTGAGTTCATAAACTTCCACGACACTTTCATCTTTTAAGTATTGAGTCCATTTTTTCACATGAATCCAATCTTGAACGTAAATACAGACTTTCAAAATTGGGGTAGCATTCAACTCATCTTCATGGTTAGTCTGTAAAACAAAATTCTGAGGTTAGCATGAACATTGGAACCATTAGAAGATCATGTGCTAAATAATAAAGTATAGAATAAGTTTTTTTATGTGCTTTCCACAATTTTAAAATAAAAATTTATATGTTTCAAAACCGTCTTCATCTTTATCATAGGGCAACCAAAACTTGCTCGGGATAGGACCATCCAACCCCATGGGCCGGTCCTGAGTCCAATGCCATTGTAAGCAAGGGGTTCGGCCAGGAGGAGTTCTCCTAGCTAGTCTCATGATGTGAAGTGGTCCAAAACCCGAACTGACGTCTGACCCAGCCAACATTTGATCAATTTTGATCAGATATGTCTCAAACCATGTAATGCTTGTCTTGTGCACCAGTCCGATCTAGGTCGGGACGGGCAGGATATCAAAACCCTAAACCCAGCCTTGTCCATGACACGGTCTAAATCGGTCCAGGATAGACCAGGTTGGGTTTGATTCATGTTCGGACCGGATTTTGCTAGTCATTTAAAAATAAAAATAAAATAAAATAAAAATAAAAATAATTTTTTTATTGGTTTTTGTTTATTTGAGGATTTTTTTTAATGTTGGAAAAGCTATGAAAGTATAAAATTTCATCTTCAATTTAATCTTCAGTCTCCATGTCAAGCTTTCTTTACGTCCATCATTTTTAGAATATTTGATGATGGTTTTCGATATATTCAAATCTTCGAATTTCAGATAAATGAATCTTATTCTACAAGACTTCGTCTCTTCGTTCTACGACTTCATATTGTCAGCTATAGTAAAAGATTGAAAGTTGAGTTCATAAACTTCCACGGCACTTTCATCTTTTAAGTATTGAGTCCGTTTTTTCACATGAATCCAATCTTGAACGTAAATACAGACTTTCAAAATTGGGGTAGCATTCAACTCATCTTCTTGGTTAGTCTGTAAAACAAAATTATGAGGTCAGCATGAACATTGGAGCCATTCGAAGATCATGTGCTAAATAATAAAGTATAGAATAAGTTTTTTTTATGTGCTTTCCACAATTTTAAAATAAAAATATATATGTTTCAAAACCTTCTTCATCTTTATCATAGGAGTTCAAATACAACACAAATTATTGAGCTAGGAGAACTGAATATTTTTGTTCTTCGTGGTATACTTTTATCATGAGATAACTTACAACTTAAATTAAAGTTGCTATTGCGTTGAACAATTGAACTGGGTCGGTTTTGTTAGTCCCGAGGCGTGGATATAGATGGAAAACAGGAGTTCAGCAAGCCTACACAGTAGGTGCCACAAATGAGAAGTTAAGCAAGCCTACACAGTAGGTGCCAAAAATGAGATAGATCTCAAGAACAAAGTTAGGCCTCCCTACTTAGTAGGTGCCTTAAAACCTGAAGAACGAGTTACAGAGAAACAGAAGAAGAAGAAGAGGAGGATTAAATTTGCTGGGGTGTAAAAATACCGTTGCTCAAAGCAAGATTCGCCTCTATGCGATCCGCTTCCAGGAACCAGCAAGTTCAAGAGAACTTCTGGAACGCTCGTCAGTCAATATTTGTGACTTGAACGAACTTTCTGAACTTTACGGACTCCCTTAACTCTCTTCTTTGGTGCATCTTGGAAAGGAGGCAAGGGGGCTCTATTTATAGAGTGGAGTGAGACCTCACCATCTCTCATATCCGATGTGGGACTAAAACACCAATACTCTAAAATAGAGTTTGATGTTTTACATCATCCCACAATCAACATAGTCGAGTGCTAGCCCACGCCTTCCCCCTGAACACTTTTGTGCATGTACGAGACAACCTGGAGTCCGTGTCGAGTCCGAGCCCGCACAACAAAAATCAACTTACGTCTTTGTTGGAATTAATCATTTTCCTCTTAGTAAAATCACCCATATGGTTTCCTCCTTAGGGTCACCACCCCATGTGCATATCCCAACAATACATACCCATATATATGTTGAGATAACTCATGGTGCTTTTCCAATGTGGGACTAAACTTTACAAAGCATGTTAAAGCAAGCTCTATTCATGTCAAGGAGCAAGTGCACCAACAATTCTTCACATATCTCATCATATATATGTGTCTAGGGTTGAGTGTTCCCTACAGTAACTGTCCATCATGCATTAGGAGAGATGTCGCTACGACTTGAATCTTTCCGCATAGGTTAAATAACAGCATGATATAAGAATGGACTAAGCCTTAAATTCTGCACCATAAATATAATTCTTCCTACTCACATAATGACATCAACTGTGCTTCTGGCTGCACATTAAAGGCCTTGTGCCAGCCTGGTTTCAGTGTATAATTTTAGGAATCTACAAGTTTACCCTCAAGAGACGGCCTAATATTTCTGTTCATACACTATAGGTGAGTTCTTTATAAAGAGTCATGGCATGAAGCATTACGCTTCTTTGCGGTGCTATGTCTCTATGATATGGCTTAAAGCCGAGGCTTTACCCCACCTGGGCACCTCATCGTAGTATCATACTACTATAGCATGAGGTCACAAGTCTCTTTGTAGTGCCAAACTACCCAGCATGAAGCCTTACGCTTCCGTGCGGTGTTATGCCGCTATGACATGGCTTGCGAAGCCGAGGCTTTACCCTACCTGGTACCTCTTCGTGGTGTCATGCCACTATAACATGAGGACATCGTCCTCTTTGTAGTGCTGTCTACCTCTCTTTATTACGATTATCATACAACATTAGGCTACCTGCCTATTTGCGGTGCTACTCCGCTGTGACTTGGCTCACAAAGCCGATGCATTATCCCTAACCGGGAACCTCATGGTGGAGTCACCCCACTATAGCATGTAGTTACACTTCTTGTAGTGCTGCGCTACCATGCTTCCTATAAAGCACTCCAGGCATTCACTCTGCCTGAGAACTCATTAAGGCATTTAAGCCAACCTTCCCACATGATCCATTTTTTGCAGAAAACAATAATAGACAACAGTGGTTGTAGGTCCGTAACCTCTCCATGCCACAGAGGACAAGTACCCACCATTTCTGATATTCTTCCGATTAATAGTCCTCCCTTGAACCAAAAGCTAGATGCCTTGTAGATTTCTCTTTGAACTAATAGCATAAAACTTTATGGTAGGAATGTAATAACACAATATCAGAATGCCTTCAATCCAATTTTACAAGCTGTATCATCGACCAGCTGGCTCTTGAGGCTCTTGGTGAACAGATCCGCTAGGTTCTTCTGACTCCGAACACCAATCACTGCAATAACACCTCTCTTGATGAGATCGTGTACTGCCCTGTGCTTCAACCACACAGTCCTCTTCTTTTCATTGAAGAGGTCATTTTATGCCACCATCGCAGCCGTCTGGTTGTCGCAGTATATTGGTATCTCCGATATTTGTGTCCCAACTAATGAAAGATCATAAATACATGAGCTCCCGAAGCCATTCTGCTTCCTCCCATGCGGTATCAAGTGCAAAGAACTCAGATTCTATGGATGACCGCGAGAGCATAGTCTGCTTTTTCAATTTTCACGATATAGTAGCTCCACCTATTGTGAAAATATATTCACTTGTGGACCTCTTGCTCTCCACTCCTGAGCACCAGCTGGCATCACTGAAGCCTTCCACTACCGGCGGATCTCCGCTGTAGTGCAATGCATATGTCTGAGTCTTCTTGAGATATCTCATAACCCGTTTCACAGCTTTTCAGTGCTCAATGCCTGGGTTGCTCGTGAAAGGACTCAACTTTCCAGTGCTCAATGTCTGGCAGTAGTAGCGTACATCAAACATCCGATTACGCTTGCATACTCCAGCTACCTGAAGCTTTCCCCTGAATTAGGTTTCAGCTTCAGATCATACCTGTACGGCATATCGATCCCTGGAAGATCCTGATACCCGTAACGAGTGATCATCTTCTCAACATAATGAGACTGTGATAGCGCTAGTCCAGTGTCTGTCCGGATGATCTTGATCCCTAAGATCACATCAGCTTCCCCCAAGTCCTTCACACTGAACTTGCTCGAGATGAACTTCTTTGTCTCCGTGACACAGCCCATATTCGTACCTAGGATCAACATATCGTCCACGTACAGACAAACGATCACACCTCTTCCATCCGCGAACTTCGTGTAAACACACATGTCCGTCTCGCTGACCATGTAGCCATTCGACCTTATAACCTTGTCAAATTTCTCATGCCACATCTTCTGAGCCTGTTTAAGACCGTACAAGAATTTTACCAACTTGTAGACTCTGTCTTCAAGACCCTTTACGACAAATCCCTCTGGCTATTGCATATAAATCTTTTCGGTCAGCTCGCCAAAAAGTCGTTTTCGCATCCATCTGATGTATCACTATCTTATGTATTGCTGCGAGAGCAATCAACATTCTGATGGTGGTCATCCGGGCTACTAGAGCATACGTGTCAAAGTAGTCAATCCCCTGCTTATGAGAAAACCCCTTGGCCACCAACCTAGCCTCGAACTTGTCAATAGTTCCTTCTACTTTCATCTTCTTCTTGAAGATTCATTTGCATCCGATGGATTTCGCTCCTTCAGGAAGATCAACCAACACCCAAGTGTTATTTGAGGTGATGGAATCAATTTCATTGTCAATCACCTTCTTTCCGAAAATATCATCTCTGGTCTTCATCGTCTCATCATAGGTAAGCAGATCTGCTTCCACATGATAGGTGATGAAGTCATCTCCGAAGTTCTTCGGCCTCCTCGCTCGCTTCGATGACGGCTCAGCGAGGTCTGGTTCAACCTTTATTTCAACAAAAATATCTTCTTGGACTACTTCTTTATTAAAAACTTCAATTTCTTGCGCACCCTTATTGTTCTCCGGTTTATCCGTAAGAACAATATTCTTGTGCCTTGCAAATTTGTTTTTACGAGATTTGATGATATGATTTGACTAAATATCAAGAAATCTCCGAGCATCACTCTTCTCGGCATACCCCAAGAAGATCGTCTTCGTAGTCCTAGTCTCCAGCTTCTGAATCTTCAGATCTGAAAGCTTCACATAAGCCAGATATTCCTACACTCGAATGACATTCAAGTTAGGTCTGACTTTGAACCAGAGTTCATGAGGAGTTACGTCCGAAGTTGCATATGACACTCTATTTAGAATAAAAGTGGTCGTCAATGCAGCTTCTCCCCAGTAGCAATTAGGAAGACCCTCAGTTAGCAGTATTAAGTTCATCATTTCTGTCAACGTTCTGTTCTTCCTCTCCACTACTCTGTTAGATTAAGGAGAATACGAAGTAGTCTCATTGATGATATCATGTTCTTTACAGAACGACACGAATTCATGAGACCTATACTCTACATCTCGATTACTTCTGAGTAGTTGTAGATCGGTTTAACGTTCAGCTTCAGCCCCAAAGTCTCTGAACTACTCGAATGCTGCATCCTTCTACTTGAGAAGTCATGCGAATGTGCATTTCGAGAAACACTTCGAACCGGCCTCTGTAGAGAATTGATAAAAGTCACAAATATCTGAGTGTACTAACTCCAGATGATCAGTACTTTAGTTCAATCGTCTGAGCAGCTTTCTAACAGTCTTGTATCTGCACAGACCTTAAATTCCTCTACTTCCTTACCCCTATATTCTGAATATAAGGTCCCGGTAGGACAGCTTGAGTCTGCTTCTATCATAGATTAACTCTCAGTCCATTCAATAAAGTAAATTTATCGCCATCAACAGAAGTTCGAACATCCCTTCAGTACCGAACATCTTTTCGAAGCATGTTCCTCGCTAAGAAGTTACCATCTGGCTAGTACGAATGTCCATCTTTCAAGTCTGTACCAGATAATAGACTTCCTGAGATCGGATCTTCGAAAATCTCTGGTACGTATAACACGTATTCCAGTATCCTTGTCGGTGGTTCATAACCACTATCCCGATCTTCAGATATTCTGCTGGATACATGTTCGCCATCGAGACCTTCGTCATAACACGGCTCGTCCTTGGTGAACAGCTCCTTCGAGAGCATACATGGTCAAATAAACTCGTATCAGACCACTAGTCAGCTACCACGCTAGATAACTCAACCTGTGCAACAATAGCAACCAAGTTAAGTAATCGAAATAACCAAGTTTAGCCACACCTGCTATTTTGGTTTGGATTTGCATTCACTTTTGTAGTGGCCCTTCTTGCAACAGTTAAAATAAGTCATATTGGACTTGGGTTTCTTCTGTTTGAAAGACGGTCCCTTCACTTTCAGATTAGTGAATGTCATGCCCCGCTCTCACAGGAGCGATCGTCCTCGCTAAGGCATGATGCCGCACGGGCCTAAGTTGCGCCCGTGCAAGGCTAAGTCCATAAACGGACGATTTGAGCTAGACCACAGAGTCGCACAGAGTGTCCCCATTTGCAGCAAAAAGTAAATGAACATAAATTAAAGCGAATTCAAACTCTTTATTGATTTTCAAGAAGTTACAAGCGGCGCTAGGCTGAGTTTACAAGTCTCTCACGCTCTCTCTCTCTCTCTGAAACATAAAAGGCGTGCCAAGTGGCTTACAACATGGAATGATTCATATCGATATTTTGATAAATTATGTTCTGTATATGGTGTTTCAGCTCCTTGCAACGCTCCAAGGCCCCAGAGTTAGCTCCAGGCTTTAGCACGTTCGAGGGAAGCTCCGTACCCGGCGATGTCTCCTGCGTCCTATAAGCAAACTGTGGGGTTATCAGTACATTGTTATGCACTGGTGGGGAGGCTAGCTTGCCCACAATGCTATTATTACCAAACATGTTCTATTTACTTTTGTGTACCGTCTATCATTTATTGTCTTTCTAATCTTGCCTTAGGATCAGTTTTATGGCATATTTCATAACCTATCTCGTGTTGCCAAAATCAAGTGTTTGCATGGAAATACATGCACGACTTACCCATACTTACCGTCCGGCATTCCCTGTCCAAAGTAAACAAAGTTAGTTAACAATTCATATATAACAAGTTATCGTCATTCATTTAAACATCCAATGTCAAGGGCATGTCCCTGCCTCAGGTCCTAGCGCGTCGTAGGCGTATTTTCTAACTCATTTGTACGAAGTACTCTCGATCATTTGGTGTGTTATATTCAAGCCTGTTTAGAAGGTGCTTCATTTAGTTAACTTAGACTACTTTGTTTCAATGCAAGGACTTGCACGTGGATTGCCACCAGCAAAGTCCACTTAATCTATATGCACCGATCGCTAGCATGTCAGCCATCTGGACATTTCCTTATGGTATTCTCATCTATCAAGCGTGATGGCTGGTACACCTTGATAGGCTATTGAAGTACCGGCCCTATGTTTGGTTATGTGCCCAAGCCCGCACACCTGTCCGCCCGTAGGCCATGATTTCGCCTAGGTCGGCCACGAAATCATCGTTCGTTGCCTTGGAATCCTTTCACTCGTGCACGAGTCCGTCCACAACCATTTTGTATTGTCTTATCATTTTAACTTAACGACTGTCTTTGAGCCATAGGCTGTCTCTGAGCCATAATGCGTTATCGACCAGGTTGGCGTCCGTGCAGCACGGGTAGCGAGCCCCGTTGCACGTGCCCGTCATACCTGTCGTTAACCATTCTTTCCTTTCTTATCTTTCATTCATTCATTCTTTTCTTTCTTTCTTTCACTTGTTCGTTCGTTCATTGATTCATTCACGTATTCATTCATTCATTCGTTGATTCATTCATTCACACATTATGTAACTCCCAGTACGGGAGTCACCTTGGCGATCCATCGGTCGCGAAGTCTTTCAATGTTGCTATACTCTACTCGGAACGACTATGTCGTTAGTCTTCCATTTTATTGCTGTAAACCAATCATTGTTTCATTGTTGAACGCATAAGGAACTTGAACGTAAGCTTGTGCCTTAGCACGAGCGTGGAGCGCGGTGCGAGAGTTCTCACATTTTTTATGTTCTTTTCCATGTTCCAAATAAGCATACAAGATGGGATTATTCCCTTAGCTAGGTGCGTTGAGTCATTTATTAGCATGCACGGTGTTATCGCCTAGCGATTCTAGCAATAGTGTCCGTATTGTTATGTGTCTAGGCTAATCAAAGACGGGTTCATCGGAGCCACCCACCTTAGCGATGTTCGTATCGGCCGAGCGATACTCCGAGCGCGCCTTTGAAAGTCTAAGTCTGGATTTCCTCTTGACGGGCCAATGTAAGCCTTGTATCGATTCTTCGTCGGGTCGATGCAACTCTTCGAGTCGACGGCTCGTTTGAGTCGCCGCACTTGCCGTTTGAATCGACATTCTTCTAGGGCGGAGCAGGTCATTACAGTAAAGTCTTTCTTTTGGTGAGAAGTCGCCTGCTTCTCCTTGGAGTCTCTCGTCTGCACCAGATTGGCCTCGGCCAATTGTTTGGACAAAGCGTCCATCTTCTATTGAGAATGCATCTCGTCCTCAACGTGGATTTCTTGCAAAAGATCTTCCAGACTGATCTCGAGTTTCTTCCGATGCATTCTTACATAGAACGTATTCCATCCAGCAGGAAGTTTCGGGACGATCCCTCCAACGACAAACTTATCGATGAGGGCCGGGCATCTCTTCATCGTCCAGTTTTTGACGAAGTTTCAGAAACTCCTTCACTTGAGGAAGCATCGCATTCTCATCTTCAAAGAGCTACTTGTGATATTTTTCGACGAAAAATATCTTGCTCCTATTTTTGTCTTCCTCGTACAACTTTTCCACAGACTCCCATATTTCTTTGGTACTATCCTTCTTTGAGTAGGATTATGCCAGGGAATTCTTCATAGCATTTAGGATCAGAAGCCTATAAATGCTATTCTTCCTTCTTCATTTGGCCTGAAGTTTAGTAGCAGCAGTTATAGCGGCAACAGACCCAGTATCTGGAACAGTAGGTTCCTCTTCGAAGAGCACGTGATCAACGTCTCGGAGTTGAAGGGTGAGAAAGACTTCCTCTTCCAGACTTGATAATGCTCTCCATCAAACTTTCCAACTTGGAGTAGTCAGTTTGGAGGAGTGAAGCATTAATGTTTTCCATCGTACTAATCTTGCTTTGAGATTGTTAGTCCCGAGGCGTGGATATAGATAGAAAACAGGAGTTCAGCAAGCCTACATATTAGGTGCCACAAATGAGGAGTTAAGCAAGCCTACAGAGTAGGTGCCACAAATGAGGAGTTAAGCAAGCCTACACAGTCGGTGCAACAAATGAGATAGACCTCAAGAACAAAGTTAGGCCTCCTTACTCAGTAGGTGCCTTAAAATCTGAAGAACGAGTTACAGAGAAACAGAAGAAGAAGAAAAGGATTAAATCTGCTGGGGTATAAAAACACCGTTGCTCAAAGCAAGATTCGCCTATATACGATCCGCTTCCAGGAACCAGCAAGTTCAAGAGAACTTTTGGAACGCTCGTCAGTCAATATTTGTGACTTGAACGGGCTTCCTGAACTTTACGGACTCCCTTAACTCTCTTCTTTGGTGCATTTTGGAAAGGAGGCAAGGGGGCTCTATTTATAGAGTGGAGTGAGACCTCACCATCTCTCATATCCGATGTGGGACTAAAACACCAATACTCTAAAATAGCATTTGATGTTTTACATCATCCCACAATCAACATAGTCGAGTGCTAGCCCACGCCTTCCCTCCGAACACTCCCGTGCATGCACGAGACAACCTGGAGTCTGTGTCGAGTTCGAGCCCGCACAACAAAAATCAACTTACGTCCTTGTTGGAATTAATCATTTTTCTCTTAGTAAAATCATCCACATGGTTCCTTCCTTAGGGTCACCACCCCATGTGCATATCCCAACAACATATACTCATATATATGTTGAGATAACTCATGGTGCTTTTCCAATGTGGGACTAAACTTTACAAAGCATGTTGAGAGCAAGCTCTTTTCATGTCAAGGAGCAAGAGCACCAACAGGTTTGCCATAACTTTTTTAATTAATTAGAATATCTATATACTATTTAATTTTTCTCTTTTAGTACCTACCTCAATCTTTACATTTTTTTGAAAATTATTGTAGGTCCTAAAAATCAAGTTGCACACATCAACAAAGTCATAAAGATCAAAAAATAAATCTTTCAAATGAACTGCACAGACACCAGTTTGTGCAGCAAACAGATTGTGCATACTAGATTGCGCACACTACCAAGCGCGCAAGCTGACGTGGCAAAAATTATCATTACCTGACACAATCAAATCTTCCTGACAGCTGACAGTACGAAGAACGAGGAGACCGTTCGTTTAATCGTGCAGCACGCCGCTCGAGGACAGCTGGCAGCGCAATCCATGTTGGCGCAATCCATTCCTGCGTAGTCCAATTCTGCGCAATCTAAAGCCAGCGCAGTTCAGGTTGCACATTTTATCAACATAAATGACAAAATACACGTGGCATTCATGCCATCATTTGTTCATTACGTGGCAACCGTCTACACACGATCATGCACAATTCAATCAAAAGTTGCCATGTGTCCAAGACAGTTGGACCACGATCCAACAACTGCCTGCGCAGTCCACTGTTGCGCAATCTAATTGCTGCACAATTTATCCTGCGCAGTCCAGAATAACTAAAAGTTAGTTATTTCTAGAACTCTATAAATAGAGTTTCAAGTCTCCATTCAAGGGGATCAATCATAAATCAGAGATCAGTTCAGAGAGTCCAGGAGTTCTTGCCCAAGTGCTGCTGCATTTTTTCGAGGCTTTTGCCTTCAACTTCCGAGGCTTTTTGCCTTCAATTCCAGAGTTGTCTTCAACTTCAGAGGCTCCGTCTTCAGAGTTTACATCGTCCAAGGGATAAAGCAATCGTCATCTAGATTGGATTCCTACAGTTGTACCATTCCCAGAATTCAAATTGTAATCTTTTACAAAGTTTGTATCAATAAAGTTTAAACACTTTTGTTTTTGCAAACAAAATGGCGACTCTGCTGGGGACGACTTTCTCCTCTGATGAGGAAATGACAACTCAATGTGACGTAGCGTCTATCGGGAAGACGCAGAAGACACTGGTTGTGAAGATCAACCAGACTGCCTATGAAGCCATGATTAACTCCAAGACCACTCCTCGCACTGCAACCACTTCTGCAACAAGCAAAGTGCGCCCAGTGTGGGTTCCAAAGACTACTGCACAGTCTATTGATGCTGCCAGCAAGACTTCTGCACAATCTGCTATCAAGATTGTTGCACAGTCCAAAGCTTCTGTCATCAAGCCTGCTGCACAATCTGTCTCTGCTACTGCTGCACAATCTACTATTGCCAGTACACAAAAGACTTCATATGCTGCCATAGCCAAGTACAAGACTCCTATGCCCCTGGCGCAATTGGCTGCCAATCTGTCTGCGCAGTCCAATATTCCAACATCTAGAGTCTACCCTAAGCACTCTGTATCAAGAACTCCTGATGCGCAAACCACAGTTTCTGTGGCCAAAACCAGTGCGCCATCCATTCATGCGCAAACTGCTCCTGTGCAATCCAAGAATGATAGCCTTTTGGCTAAATTCTCTTCTTCTCATAATAAGGGGAAAGGCTCTGCTTCTCTTCCCAAACACCCTGTTGCTATGAAGCAATCCAGTGGAGGTAGTCCTTTGGCTATTCCTCTTCCTCTTCAAAACAAAGAAAAAGGCCCGTTGGTCTTTTTTCAAACTTCCTTGTCTCATGACTTGGAAGACAATAAAGGGAAACGCTCTTTAGCTAACCCTTCTTCACAAAACAAAGGAAAAGGCCCTTTGGTCTTTTCTCAATCTTCTTCAGTTTTTACCGAAGAAGATCAATCTGAACGTGCCTCGGCACCAATCAGTACTAGAACTCTTTCAAACAAGGATGCTTCTTTCCTTTATGACAAGAGAACTTGTACTGACCAAAGAGGTATTCTGCCTACCCCAGTAGCAGAATTCCAGGACCTCCCAACTCTCAAGATTTCTTGTTCCAGGCAGAAAAAACTGCTGGTGTCTTAGACAGAAACCCCTGGGGGTGAGTTTGCAGATCTAAGGACTTATCTCAACAGACCCACTTTGGAGAAACGCAAACAGCCAATGCCGAAGACCAAACATCATCAAAAATAAACTTCCAGGGTCAAAGATCCTGACACTTATGCCAATGAAGTGAGTACTTTCCTGTATAATCAAGGGACTAAACATTTGAAGAATCAGAATCATGTTCCAAACGTTATCAAAGTATAGATCCCTCAGAGTTTTTCTCGTCCTGCTGTTGTTCCCGATCTCCGCGAACATCTTAGACAAAAATGAGACAATGTTTCAACACCTTCAGTTCAACCATCTGATCATCATTGCAACCATAAAGTCATCATCCAATGTTGTTGTCAAACAATAAAACGATCTGTCTTCGATCGTCTGACTTTTGCAAACTCTGAAGTAGTTTCAGAAGAAGATGAATTCTTGTATGCTTCTATCAACATGACTTCCCGAGACACTGGGGGTAGAAGATGCTCCAAGTACGGCAAACCCCATAAGCCAAGCCAGCGGTATTTAGACTTACTCCAAGAATCCTCTGAAGGAGTATTTCGACATACTCGATCTAAGAGCCGAGACACAATCGGTCAAAGAAATCTTCTTCAAGGTCCTTCGAGTTATCTTCCTGCTTCTCAGTCAGGAGACGACTCTTTCTCCGACTATAATGCATATAGCGAAAGTTCTGAACAGACAGTGTCTTCCACTGTACCAAGAGAAGTGACAGCTTATGTTGTCACTGATGATCCAGATGCTTCAACTTCAGCAAATCAAGAACAGCGAATCGCTGCACTAGAAGACAAGCTAAAAACCATGGCTGAAATGGTTGCTAGTATGCATTCTATCATTGTGGCACAACATGCCACACCACCGACTGTACCTATTGCTAATCCAGAGATCATAGCATCTTCAGTACCTGCCAATACTGGGCTGGGGGTAGTGTCTCCTCAAATGCCTCCTGTACAAGTACAAGTTAAAACTATACCTAGTCAGTCAGGAGTTGGGGGTAGTGCTTACAATGTTGTTCCTCCTCCTACCACTCTAATTTATCCTGCTCCTTCTTCGTCATCTGAAGACGCCAATGAAGTTGTCAAACTCTTGCGAACCCAGTTCGAAGCTTTCAAAGAGAAAGACAACTTGCAAAGATTAGAGATCAAGCAGCCTTATCCAGTTGAGTGGAAAGAGGTCCCGTTCCCACCAAAGTACAAGATCCCAACGATCTCTTTGTTTGATGGCAGTACTTTTTCTAGTCAGTTCATCAATCATTTTGAGGTAATGACCGTTCAACTCCAGCCAAATGACGCTCTTCTTACCAGAGTGTTCGTCGGTTGTTTAGCCGACATAGCATATGACTGGTACAGAAGTTTGCCCGATGGTTGTATCACTTCTTTCTCATGTCTCAAACAAATCTTCCTGGAATGGTTCTATATAGGATTCAACGACATGACTATGTCGGCTCTCAACAAAATCAAACAGAAACATAATAAAACTGCTGAGAGTTTCATCGAACGGTTCTGTCGTAAAGCCTTGAAGATGCCTCCCGGGACTCCAGCTGCTGTCACTATTGATACTTGTAAGGCAAATCTTGTGCCTATCATCAGTATGTGGACAGGATCTACCCAGTTCCAAGATTGGCCCTCATTCATTGTCAACGCCAAAGCTGCTGAAGTGAGTGCCGAGAAGTTCAAGCAATTGGGGGTACAAATGTCTAACCCCGATCGGGATGAACACCAGACATCAGGTGGTGGTAATCGCCAAAACAACCGTAAAGCAAAAGAGACCTTGAACATCAATCTGAACAAGAATAAAGAGTCTCTAGCTGTTAATGTAGCTCCGCCTACATCCACTTCCACTCCTTCTGCACCTCCTCCGAAGGAACCTCATCCGAAAGTAGAATATTCCTTCGACGAGAATAACACTACAAGCATCTTTGATTGTTTACTTAAAAGCAACAAGATTCAACTCCCAGATCCAAAGAAACCTGATGAAGTCGGTAAGACAGATCATCCTAAATACTGTGTCTACCACAGGTTTATTGGACATCCTACTCGAGCATGCTATGTGCTCAAGGGCAAAATTCAAGAGCTTGTCAATGCTGGTGTCGTTACTCTGTAGCAAGACGAGATGACTGTTACTGCAAATATGGTTTCAGTCCAGTTTGGTGACTTTCCTCCGCAGATGATATCACATAGTGTCATTCCTATTCCCAAAGCTACTCTTGAGATTGAGAATCTACCGCCTCCACCAAATGAAGGTCTTGTTTCCTTGTCTCTTGACAACGACAAAGTTATGTGGATCCATCCAGATCTTGTTTCCGAATTCAAAGTCTCCTCTTCTTCTAAGAAGAAAGACCGCTCCAAAAGCAAGATAAAGACCTGCAACATGGTGTCTTTTGAACCTATCGTTGACGAAAAAATTCTACTAGGCACCAGATCAGGGAAAGCTTACTTGAAGGAGTATCCTGATACTCAAGAGGATCCTACCTCTTTTTCTGAGCCTGTTCCAGTACAATCTACTTCCTCTGAAGAGATTCCTTCCACATCCTCACCAGTTGTAGTGCCTATTCTTTCCAAGTCGGTGGTTGCCGATAAAGGCAAGCAACAAGTCCGCTTTGACAAACCCCTGAAGAAATCATCTCCGACAGGACTTGAAAAGCCGTACAACTTTGATATATTGGCTCAACTAGCCAATACACCAGCTAGGTTATCAATCTTCGAGCTCTTGCGCCTTTCTAAGGAGACTCGAGAAACTCTAAGTGAAGCACTGATGCAAGCTGAAACTTGCTTAACTCTCCTCAAGAAACCGGAAGCAGAACCAGTCTCTTGCCGTCATTGTCACAGCGTATTAGAGTTGATTCCAAACATCACTTTCACTCAGAATGATATGCTGCTGGAGGATAATAGGCATGATCGTCCTCTCAACTATACAGGGTATGTCGATTCGATGAAAGTCGATCGTATCCTGATAGATCCGGGGTCTGCTCTCAGCATCATGCCAAAGACGATGCTAGATGCATTAAAGATACCAGTGCATAGTCTTTCAAGTACAATCACCACTATCTTGGGATTCAACTAAGGAAGGAGTGAACCTTTGGGTAAGATTCGCCTAAAACTCCAAATAGGCAATCTTCGCACAAAGGTGACCTTTTATATTATCGTCAATCATGGTTGTTCTTACAACGCTCTCCTGGGAAGACCCTTTCTCCATGAACATAATGTTGTTCCATCAACTCTTCATCAATGCTTCAAATATGTTGATGACAAAGGAGAAGTTTACAAAGAAGTTGCAGACCTTTATCCTTTCAAGGGTGTCGAAGCATATTGCAATGACGCTCGCATGTATAAGAAAGAATTTATGAAAGTGGTATTGGCCATGGATACTGAAGAAGACCAAGAAGCAGTACCCAAAGACACTCTTATTATACCTGTCAAAGGGCGTATTTTCCATCCTCAGTCTTCTAAACCACTGGCTATTCACTTGCCAGTCCAGCGGCAGTCTACTGATGGCGATCAGGATAAAAGGGAGCTCACCTCTTCTGAGCCACTTGTTATCGACTTACGTCGTAACAAGGATAAAAAGCAGCTCACTTCTTCTGAGCCATTTATTGTTGATTTAACTCATAACAAGGAAAAAAGGGAGCTCACCTCTTCTGAGCCACTTGTTATTGACCTTCGTCGTAACAAGCCTCCTCCACGTTCTTCTTCTCCCCCTCTTGTAATCAATCTGACCAAGCCTGCTAAGGCTAAAGGTCCAGCTGTAAATACAGATGTACAGATCAATGAAAAAGCATCTACTTTCCAGTATACTGATGTTATTTATCATACTAAATGCTATTTGGATATGTTAGATAGCTTCAAATCATTTACAATGGGAGTTGTACAGTCTCTTCAAACAGAAGTTTCATGTAAACACCCAAAAGATTCAAATCGTATTGTTCCTGCTCGCAAGAAAGGTGAACGTCCAATACTTTTTAGTAAAAGACCGGAACAAAAATTCAGCTATACGGATGATAGCAAAGTTAACGACACGGGGCATCTTCAATTCTGTCGTTACAGTCAACAATCAAAAGACATCGTCCGAAAGATGGGTTACGATTTCAAGAGCGGCCTCAACTACGGTAAGGGCAGAAAGACTCCTCTCCGTACCACTGTTCCACAAGAAAAGTCAGAAATGTATTACAGCAGGACCAAAAGAGGTCTCGGATATGCTTCTCCTCCGATGTTATCTCCAGCAGGCTCTGAATCTGATAGCGAGGAGCATTCTAACTCTTCTGATTCCAGATCTTGGGATTCTGACACTACCATTGGTGAAGTCCATCGTGTAATCGTATCTTCTAATATGGTCTCCGCTGAACTTCCGGAAGGTTATGACGAGGATATTGAAGAAAGTTCTGAAACAGATCCTTGGGCTCAACAGATGGACAATCAGTGGGTACTCCGATTCGAACAAAAAAAAAAACCTCCTACCGAAGATCAATTAGTTCAAATTGATGTAGGAGAAAGCGGGTCACCTCGCCCAATCTTTATTAGCAAGAATCTTCCAGAAGAAGATAAGCAAGAGTTGATTCTTCTTATTAAAGAATACATTGATGTCTTTGCCTGGAGCTATGAAGACATGCCAGGATTAGATCCCAAAATCGCTACTCACAAATTGAATATCCTGCCGAATGCAAAACCAGTCAAACAACAACAACGACAATTCAAGCCTGAAATGATGGACGCGATCGATGATGAAGTCAAGAAGCTTATCGCTTGTGGCTTTATTCGAGAAGAACAACATCCTGATTGGGTAGCCAACGTTGTTCCAGTCCTGAAGAAAACTGGTAAGGTTCGAGTCTGTATCGACTTTCGGGATCTTAATGAAGCATGTCCAAAAGATGAATTTTCTCCCCCTATCACAGACGTCATGATTGACAATACTTGTGGGTTCGAGCGAATATCTTTTATGGATGGATTCTCTGGATACAATCAGATCAAGATGAATCCTGAAGATGAAAAACACACATCTTTTCGCACTCCTCGAGGAGTCTATTGCTACACAGTGATGCCATTTGGTCTCAAAAATGCTGGTACAACTTACCAACGGGCTATGAGTACTATTTTCAGAGAACATCTTTGTAAAATAGTCGAATGTTATGTTGACGATATCGCTGTTAAAAGTCGGCTGAAAGAAGATCACATCCAAGATTTGAGAACAATCTTCAATCTCATGCGCCAACATCAACTCAAGATGAATCCCACCAAATCGTTCTTGGGTGTCTCTAGTGGCAAGTTTCTCGGCTTCGTCATTACCTCTAAGGGTATACACGTGGATCCCGAGAAGATCAAAGCCATTCAAGAGATGCGTCCTCCATGCAACCTAAAAGAGCTACGAGGATTTCAAGGTCGATTTGCGTACATCAGGAGATTCATTTCGAATTTGTCTGGACGCTGCAGACCATTCACTCAACTAATGAAGAAGGGTGTATCTTTTATTTGGACCGAAGAATGTCAACAAGCATTCGACGACATCAAACGATATCTTATAAATCCACCAGTCTTGGTGCCACCAATTTTGGGCATTCCATTCTTAATGTACGTCCGTGCTATGGATCATTCGTTGGGTGCTTTATTCGCCCAAAAGAATAAAGAAGGTCATGAACAGGCCATCTACTATCTCAGTCGTACTATGATTGGTGCTGAACACCATTATAGTTCGGTCGAAAAAGAATGTCTAGCTCTTATGTTTGCTGTTCAAAAGACAAGGCATTGTATCATTGGCCAAACTATTCATGTCATATCCCGAGTTAATCCTCTTCGGGTACTCATGAAAAAGCCCAGTACACTCAATTCTAGGCTGGCTACAAGGGCCATTCTTCTAGCCCAATATGACATGGTGTATGTTCCTCAAAAGTCTGTCAACGGTCAAGCATTGGCAGATTTCTTGGCAGCTCATCCTGTACCAGAAACATCCAAGCTTTACGATGAAATTCCAGATGAGACATTGGAAGTCAATATGATCTCTGAAGAATTTCTAACCTGGCATTTATTCTTCGATGGTGCATCCAGGATCGGACCTAATGGTGCTATTGTAGCAGGAGTCGGAGTTGTCCTCGTTTCCCCAGACGGATCAACTATTCAAAGAGCTTACTCTCTAGATGAATCCTGCTCCAATAATGTAGCAGAGTACAATGCTCTACTCATCGGTCTTCAGTTAGCTAAGCAATTGGATATCGAATATCTCGAAGTCTACGGCGACTCTAAACTGGTTGTCAACCAGATTAGAGGAACCTATGAAGTTCGACATCAAGACTTGGTACCTTATCATGAAGCATCGATCAACATGGCTACATCATTCAAAGCTTTTTTCATCGACTATGTTCGTCGAGCATGCAATACTAAAGCAGACGCCTTAGCCAATCTTACAGCAGTCTTAGCTATTCCCATCAGAAGACAACAAGTGGTGGTTATCTCTAATCGAGAACTGTTTTGTGTAAAAACAATCGTAATATTGAGTTCAGTAATTTTACTGAAGTCAATGTTATCAGCGAAGATTGGAGAACTCCCTTCATCGACTTTGTGGTTCATGACATACTCCCTGAAGATTCCAAGGAGGCCACGAGTATTTGTCGACGATCTCTACGATTCTACTACAATCAGACCACCAAGACTCTCTATCGGCGAACTTATGATGGCCTACTCTTGCGCTGTCTAGCTGGTGATGAAGCAAAACAAGTACTGCGGGAAGCTCACGACGGTGTCTGCGGAGTACATCAACCCGGTCCTAAACTACAAGATCGTATCCGACGCATGGGTTATTACTGGCCCTCTTTGGTATCAGATGCCATTGAATATGCAAGAAAATGTCGAACTTATCAAATCCATGCAGATTTCATTCATCAACCATCGAAGTTCCTGGATCCGACGGCTGCTTTCTGGCCTTTCGAAGCTTGGGGCATAGACATCATAGGTCCTATTAATCCTCTTTCTTCTAGAGGACATCGGTTCATCTTAGCAATAACCGATTACTTCTCTAAGTGGGCTGAAGCTATACCTTTGGCTGAAGTCAAAACCAGCAGTGTTATTAACTTCGTCAAACACCATGTCATTTATCGATTTGGTGTCCCTCGAAGGATCATTCATGACAACGGACCGTAATTCATCAGCCAGAAATTTATAAGATTCTGTGATGATCACCGAATTGACAATGTCGCTTCGACAGCCTACAATCCTGCTGCTAATGGATTAGCTGAAGCATTCAATAAAACTATTATCAAGCTCCTCAAGAAGTTTGTATCTACTAACAAACAGAATTGGAGTGAAAAGCTTGGTGAATGTCTTTGGGCTTATCGAACTACGGTCCGCAATCCCACAGGGTTTACACCTTTCTCTCTTGTGTACGGCTGTGAAGCAGTTCTCCCTTTAGAACTCCAAATTCCTTCTTTAAGGATTGCCATTGCCAATGAGCTCACTACAGAGAATAACGACCTTCTTTGACTTCAAGAATTGGAGGCACTCGACGAGAAGCGGTTAATGGCTCAGCAACATATTGAGCTATATCAAGCCCGCATCTCGAAGACTTTCAATCGCAAAGTTAAAGTCAGAGCCTTTCAACAAGGAGAACTTGTTCTAACAGTCAGACGTCCTATGACTATGACTCACATGAGCAAAGGCAAATTCGATGCGAAGTGGGAAGGACCTTATGTTATAAGCAAAGTCTTTTCAAATGGAGCCTATCAACTCTCAGAGCTCGATGGTCGAATTGCTACGATGCCCATCAATGGAAAATTCCTTAAGAAGTATTATGTATAAATGTAAATGCTTGTAAATTATCAGACAAGTTCAAGTTCATAAATAAAATTCAAATTTTATTTCATCATGAATGACAAGTACATAATATCAAGGAAGATCACTGTCATCCTTCTCGACATTGGGACGTAGACGACTGCCGCCCTTATCAAAGACACGGTCAGCAAAAGAGTCGAGAACCTCCTTGCTGGAACTCACGAGAAACTTACAAGCAGCTAGCCTCTTGGCCTCTTTTTCTTCAGTCTTTCCTGGTTCAAGCAGGAAGTCCAGAATATCTTGCGGTGGTTTTGGTGCAGACGAACCTTCACCTGCTCCAACCTGCTTTGGCTGAACCAGTTCAGCTGGACGTTCTTCAACGCCTTCTTCAACCTTTGGGGTGACTTCAACTTTCTTAGGTGCATCTCCAGACGACATTTTTATGTTTGAAAAGTGGAAGTGCTCATTCCTGCTAAATTTCTGTTTTATTTATAGGCAGAGGTTCCTCGAACAATGAAACGATATCATCATCCGACGGTTCGTCCATTCGTTTACATTCATCCGATGGTTCATCCATTTATTTATCATTCATTTGACGGTTCATCCGTTCATTCATTATCACCTGACGGTTCACCCGTTCATTCATTTTTATTTGACGGTTCATCCGTTCATTCATTTCCATCTGACGGTTTGTCCGTTCATTCCATCATTCGATGGTTTACCCGTTCCTTTTGACGATTTATTTCGTTTACACCTTTTTGACGATTCGTTATTGTTCATCATCCATATCAGCAACTTATCGTTCTTGATTAAGTTGTCAATTGAAATAATAATATTCGATATATTCTGCCACGTCTATATTACCTCTGAGCAAATGTAATGAATATAATTTTTTTCTATAAAATTCAAAAATATATCATGTCCTGTACCTCTGAATAGATTTTCTATCACTATTATTTGTATCTGAATGGGATACACAAGAAATAATAGAGCCACAGCAAAATGTCTTTTTATTTGATCAAAATTTAAGACATTTACAAGTACCTATTGCAAAAAAAAAACGAGAAGATACAAAGAGTCTTTCTAGACTGTTGGTTTTATCAAACTAGCTATTTGTTGCTTCAAAGACTGTAGTCGCTCTTCACGTGACTCTGTTACTCGCTTTCGGGCTTCCTCCATTCCAAATGTTTCATTGAAAGTTGGCATGGTTACCATTCTGCGAGTAACTTCAGCATGATGAGCTGCTGCGTACTCCTCTCTTTCTCGAGTCAAAGCATTGAGTTGTTGAACTGCAGTTTGATGTTCAATAACTTCACCCTCCAGCTCTTCTTGAAGGCGAACCATCTCTGCTTTCAATTATGTAATTCTTTTCTCCTTCCTTTCAGCAACTGATGATACAGTTTCCACTTTAGAATTGTATTCAGCAGACTGGGCAGCGAAAGAATCTAAAAGAATTTGGAGGTTCACTCTTTCAACTGCTGCCTCCTGAGACATCCTTTCAAATTCAGCTTGTATCAAGGGTTCAACTTCTCCTCTGCTCAGCTCTTTGTAGCTCTTTATGGAAGTCTCCAGTTCGTCCAAAATGTGATCAAGGAATGTGGCCTGACCTTCGTCCCCTTGTACACGGATAGCATTTATTAAGAAAGATGTTGGACCTCTAACCGTGTAAAAGTAAGCATCCTCTTTTTCCATCACCCTGTTTATCAGAGGCCCCAATGAATCAAAGAAATATCTGGTAAAGGAGTTTATGACAAATTGGTTGGTTGCCATAGCACCAGGAGTAGCAGCTACTCCTGAAGAAGATGAAGGTGCAGGACGTTCGGGTTCTTGTGCTTGGACGGAAGGTTCTTTAAACAGAGGAGCCATGGTAGAGCTGGTTTCTTCTCTCGGTGTTTCTTCTGCAAAAAAAAAGATGAACTTAATCATTTTCTACTTGACATTTACAACTATCAAAAGATCAAAAGTAAAAGCAGCCTTACCAGCTACAGGCCTGTCAGTTGTTGGGACAACTTCCAATCCAGCAGAAGTTGCCTCAGACATAATCGCCTGGCTACTGCCTGCCTCAGAACCACATGACAAGTGCCGATTGCTGCCATCTATTGTTGACCCAAGCACTATGTCCATGCATGTTTGAGGAGCAGAAGAGGGTCCGGGTTCTGTATGGATAAAAGTAACGATGTTAGCTGTCAAGTTATTTATTAAAAGAAGATAGCTAATTTTATTGCAATACCTTCAGGAGCGGCATCTGGAGTTTCCTCCAAATCCACCTCTTTATCAGCAGTTTTATCTGGAGATCTCGGCACCTCAGCCTCCTTTTCAGGAGTCAGGGTATCTCGAGCGGATGTTTGGACTTCAGTATTCTCTTCCAGATTTTGTGTTTCCTCAGCAGCCTCTGATGGAATACTCTATCCATTTTTGCTGTCCTCGGGGACTTCCCCACTATCAGCATCAGTGGCCTGATCAACGTAGTCTTCTTGTGAGCCGAAGTCACATTGCTCTAAAGCTTCAATCATTGTGCGATCTTCTTCTGCGCGAAGGGCCCCAGGTGTAAGAGGCAGTTGAGAAGATTCCGCAACAGGTAAAGGAGATCGTACGGCGTTATACTCTTCTTCTGCAATGTTGTCTCTGGGCTCTTCAGCCTCATTTCTCTGCTCAATATTCTCTTTTTGTTCTGGACTAGGAGTCTTATGACCAGTCTTAGAAACAGGAGTTGGAGAAGGCATGGTGATTCCTGCAGTAGCATCTGCCAAAACTTGGCTTCTACGGACCAATCTCTTCTTTCTATGAAGAGGTCTTTCAGGACTCTCTATATTTATTGTCTCGACCCGTCTTTGAACAGAGGTCAGAGTAGTAGCTTCTTCTTGCTGAATGGTCTCGGCCAGCTGCCGAGATTGAGATCTAGTGGTTATCTTTTCAGAAGAATGATCTAAGATCAGTTTCTTCTTTGCTGCTGGAGCAGGAGGCTCCTCTCTTCTCCTTTTCTTGGCTGGAGATTTAGCCACCCTCAAAGAAATACGTAGTGGTGCGTTAACCTCTTGAGGGAACATACCGTCCCTTGAAGCTTCTAAGGGTGCATCTACTGGCTCATGCACTTCATCATTTCCTATGAGCGACATGACGACTCCTCCCCTCTTCAATCTTGTAGAAGACGCAAAGCTGTCCGCGAGATTGAAATTCTCAGCAAAGGTGTTCGAAGATGTATAGAATACTGAGTATGTAAATAGCATCCGAGGGCCATGATTGCTATTTGTTGGCATCGAGAACGTTACTTTAGTATCTCGAGCATTATAATAAGTCCAAGCTCGGGCCCCATCTATCAAAAAACCCTTTCCTTGAAGACACGTGATGGCATTTCCCACGTGGAATTGGTCGTACCCGAACTGTCGAGCAAATCGACTGGGGAGATACGGCTCCAAATAGCTTTCGTCTTCAAACCTATACACCAAATGGGACGGTCGAATTATCTTCAACCACTCAAAAGCTGCACGGCTTAAAGGTTGCATCTTCGAGTCAATCATATTTGTCGGCATTTGTTCATATCCAGCCGGAGGAGGAGTACAGCAAAAGTTCCATCCTTTGCTCAGGTTTAGAGCATATCTACAATCTCTCAGAGCAGTGTACTTCCATTTACTTTAAGAGTATCTCCGCAAAAAGCTGCCATCGACCGGTCCCATACCGGGGTCCATCAAAGAAGGATGGTGAAGGAGTAACCATCCAAATAGATATATATACGACAATTCCAACCGAGGAAATTCTTTTTTACCCTTAGTTTTTAGCATCAGATCTACGTACAGACGAAGACCGACATTTAACTTACAGGTCATCGCTGACAAAAGATCCATCTTATAGCCAAAGACTAATCTAACGGCGGCAAAAAGAACACCACGATGGAAGCGGTCTACAGCACTCGATCCTGGGACTACAAACCGACGGAGCCAATGCGCCAGAAACCCTGCTAATTGGGCTTCTTTTGACATAAATCTATATCCTACTCTTAAATAACTCTCGAGAGTATCTCCTTTCTTCAAAGGAGGACATTGATGATCATCCTTCATCTCTTCATCCAAATCCTTACTTTCTTCCATCAGTTTCACCACTTCACTGCTGCTCAGTAGTCTGAAGAAGTCAGGATAGCATCTATCAGGTTCCTTGGTCTTCGTTTCTTTAATGTGGTTAAGAAACAGATAAGGCAACCATTTTGAGGAATAGCAGGTGTTCGATGTAGCACTTTTGTAATACAACGAACATATTTTATAATGGTATGGCAGTTCTTCGAAGGCTGCTACCATGTTTGCGTTCTCCTTCTTCAGTTTGTCCAACTCATCATTCGTTGGAACAAATTCCTCATATGGGGCATCCCCCATGGGCAAGTAAGAGATGTACTGCATCTCATGAAGTGCAAATTCGATTTCTCCGCCAGGAGTCATGAAGGTCCCTGTTCTGTAATTGTACCTTTCTGCTAGAGCCAAGAACAGATGCGGGTTGGAAGCAAAACTATAAACAGTGGCATGCACCGCTTGGTACAAGTTGATTTGCTGAAGTTTGTTTTTAAACTTGGTCAGAATCCAGTTTTCTATGCAGCTCCATCTCTTAAAATCTGGATTCACCAATCCAGTTAATCTTATGTCCTGCTCGGGATACCTTCCTTCGACTTTCGTAAACTCATTTGCGAATATTGGAGTTCTGACAGGCATTAACAAGGAAGAATTCTCTGGTGGAATACAACCAGGTTTCAAACCTCTTAACAAGACACTGTATCGTTCAGATGAGCTATAGAACATGTCCCTCTTGTTCGGCCCCTTCTTCACAAAAATCCGTCCTGAACGGGCATCTTGGAAAGGGGTAAGGTTCCATTCCATCTTCCTTGGATAGCTCGCATGAGCATACCGGGATAAGGGGAGGCAGCATAAAATATCTGGTATCGAGAATGACCTCTCCGTCTGATGAACAATCCTTTCTTCCATCCTTGGTCTTGGTTGAGAACTTTTCTCAAACGCATCGCCGAACAGGAATAATGGCTTCTTGTGAATAACAGCGTCTGCTGATTCCAGAGGTTGTCCATTCATCAAACAGAGCAGAGGCTCATTATCTTGGGATATGAAAATAGCCTGTCGGGAAGTTGGCAGATCATATTGAGGATAGTGCACGTAGAAAAGGTCCTCTTTGTATTCTGACTCTGAAAGAGTTCCTACAAAATTCTCATATTCTGGATCTTCTCTAGTATTAACTGCATCAGACAGAGAAAACAAAAAAGTCAGTACAAGTCAGTCAAAGATTTTGTCATCAGTTTGCGCAAAATATTAAATTGTGCAACATCAAACTGCGCAACATCAGATTGCGCAAATCAGACTGCACAAACAATCAGTCATCAGTTTGCGCTGACAGTCTCGCGCAAATCAGCAAGTTGCGCTAACTTCTGTCAGCGCAGTTCAACCGATTGTGCAGAATATCGTTCTTCATAAAAATGATGAACAAACTGATTTGTGCAACCAGAACCCTAAAAAGGGTGGCGCAGTATGATCACATCTCTAAAAAGAGATGGATTCTGAAGGAACAGTGAAATCAAAAACCCTAAAAAGAGTTTTGATTAGATCATTTACCTATCAGCGCTGGATGAGCAGTTTCGTGACGAGAAGCACGTCGCACAACCCTCGCCGAAGATTCGGCGGGGGCCTTGCCCTTAGCAGCGGCAGAGGATCGTCGGGGAGCCATCGAGATCGTCGGAGAAGAAAGGAGAAAAGAGCTCGAAAATTTTTCTCTCAAGTGCACGAAGAAAGCAAGTAAAGAACACTTCGAAGAAATTGAAGAGCTATTTATAGTTTTTCAAAACCGAAGCGGCCGTCTCAGATTGCGCTTGAAAATGGGGCTAATCCCTCAGATTGCGCAGACAGCTCACTACATGCGCAAATGGATTGTAATTTCAAAATTAAAAGTATTTCGAAATTTTGAATAAGTTCAACTTTCGAAAACTTTGAAGGGGGTCTTGTAGGTCCTAAAAAATCAAGTTGCATACATCAACAAAGTCATAAAGATCAAAAAATGAATCTTTCAAATGAACTGTACAGACATCAGTTTGTGCAGCAAACATATTGCGCATACTAGATTGCGCACACTACCAAGCGCGCAAGCTGACGTGGCAAAAATTATCATTACCTAACACAATCAAATCTTCCTGACAGCTGACAGCACGAAGAACGAGGAGACCGTTCGTTTAATCGTGCAGCACGGCGCTCGAGGACAGCTGGCAGCGTAATCCATGTTGGCTCAATCCATGTTGGCGCAATCCATTCCTGCGCAGTCCAAGTCTGCGCAATCTAAAGCCAGCGCAGTTCAGGTTGTGCGTTTTATCAACATAAATGACAAAATGCACGTGGCATTCATGCCATCATTTGTTCATTACATGGCAACCGTCTACACACGATCATGCGCAATTCAATCAAAAGTTGCCATGTGTCCAAGACAGTTGGACCACGATCCAACAACTGCCTGCGCAGTCCACTGTTGCGCAATCTAATTGCTGCATAATTCATCCTGCGCAGTCCAGAATAACTAAAAGTTAGTTATTTCTAGAACTCTATAAATAGAGTTTCAAGTCTCCATTCAAGGGGATCAATCATAAATCAGAGATCAGTTCAGAGAGTCCAGGAGTTCTTGCCCAAGTGCTGCTGCATTTTTCCGAGGCTTTTGCCTTCAACTTCCGAGGCTTTTTGCCTTCAATTCCAGAGTTGTCTTCAACTTCAGAGTCTCCGTCTTCAGAGTTCACATCGTCCAAGGGATAAAGCAATCGGCATCTAGATTGGATTCCTACAGTTGTACCATTCCCAAAATTCAAATTGTAATCTTTTACAAAGTTTGTATCAATAAAGTTTAAACACTTTTGTTTTTGCAAACAATTATCTAATAATATAAATACATCATCTAAATATATTTTATGTTTGGATCCAAAACTGTAGAAAATTATTATAAAAGAGGAATATCATACTAATAAAATTTTCCTCTATATTAATAACGACATAATAAAAATCATGAGTATTTTGCACATGAATGAGAAATATTAATGATCCCTGTTAAAACTAATAGAGAAGTTGGATTATAAATCTGATATAAAATACAGGTAATTTTGTAAAACAATTCTAAAAATTTAAACTATAGTAGCAACTAACCGATTATTCTCAGTTACTTGCTATCAATATTTGAATTTATGATTATATAGTGTGTGATAACTTATTTATATTTAGTACATGATTTGAATATCAAATATGTAGAATTTTATCTATGTGCATATTCATGTAAAACTTGTACGATAGCTTTGCAATTGCACATCCTGCGTGGGGACTTCCGATGGTACTTAAACAAAGAATTCGTTTATGTTGAAGCTATTTTACATCTAAATGATACGTCTTGATGCAAATAAAATAATAATTTTGTTTACTGGTCCATATATCCGAAGTTTAAACAAATTGATTAATATTTGCAAAAAAAATGTTTCAACGCTTTATTTTCTTTTTCAATTAATTTGAAAGCTTATGCACTAGTTAGAACTATCAAGGTGAGCCAGGCCCGTTGGGCCAGCCCGCCCCGCCATACAAAAAGGTGGGATGGGTTATATATTTAAAGGCCTGTTTCGCAGCGGGCCTCAATGGGTTGGCTCGTGCGGGCCGCGGGTTTTGGTGGGGCGGGCTATCCCGTGGGCTGTGACTTATCTCAACTCAGGAGTCAGGACAGGACTTTATATCACATATTCACAACACAACAAAGCCCTAAATCTAATTCATTCTCCTAGAGAACTCTCATTCACTCACGCTGCGCAGACACATGCACGCTTACTCGCTCACGCGCGGCCAACCACCAGTCCCATGCCTCCCGACCTCTTCTCCCCTCTCTACTCCCATCGACTGTGGCCACCAGCCTTGACTCCCGACCCCGAAATCGAAGGTCCTTTCTCTCTCTCTCTCCCCAAAAAATTATGGAAAAGTGAGGCAGAGAGTCTCTGTTAGAGACTGCTTCACTAAAAGCCTAAAACTCGATGGAAGTGGAAGTATCTTCTTCTTCTTCTTTTGCTTTTTTTTTCTTTGTTACTTTGGTATTGACATTGTTAAGTTTACCTATGTTTGATAAAAGATAAATCAGCTTCTAGATTCATATAGTAAATTTTGCATTGCCATTGGGAATATGAGATTGTATTACCATGTGGAAGAGTTGATTCTTAAGCTGAAAAGTACTATACTACAAGTAAAGCTACAGAAGTGGGTGGCCCGCCTGGCCCGCGGCCCGCCGACGGGTTGGACTGAAATTTTTAGGACCGCCAAAATGGTGGGTTGGCTCGCCCTGCCAACCCTTTTTAATAGTTCTAGCTCTAGTAGTGGATCTAGAAACTTTTGTGAAAAAAGAATTTTATTACTAATTGTATAGTCATAGTAATCTTCACTCTCACAAATGTACAAGGATGATCAACGCAGATAATATATTTTGTTAAGTTTTTTTTTAATAAACAGATGCATAAGTAAATGATCCTAATCCTTGAACATTGATGCTTAATAGTGTTTCTCTATAATCAATTGTGTCCTTACCATTACAATCTTCATAATGTCACCTTAAAATTTTCTTGCCTTCATTTTTTACATATAATATTTTTTGTATATTTATTACATCGAGCAGCTCTAGGTATTGATTTATGTGTCTAACTGTACACCCCAACCCAAAATTTTCCTATTTATTTTATTTAGTTAAAGTAAATAAATCCCTAGTTAAATAAACTTAATAAAAGGCAAATAATAGATATCATAGTAAGAAAATCCTAATTTATAAATAACTACAAAGGTTAGTAAAAAGAAATAAAAAAAATTAGTTAACAAGTAAATAATAATTTAATGAGTAAGTAAGTCATTAATCAAAATAAATAAAGGACCTAGTCATGATCCTAGCACCCCCAAAGTTTAAAAAGATCTCCTAAATTTTACAAGGTCCCAAAAATTTACAAAACTCCCCTAAATTTCATAAAGGTCCCCTAAAATTCACAAATGTCCCAAAATTTCAGAAAGGCTCCAAAAATTTATATAATTTTTCAAAATTTTGTGAAGGCTCCCTAAAATTTTGCAAAGTCCCCATTAAATTTTACAAAGACCGCAAAACTTTATATATGGACCTCCATTTTCAGGATGCCACTTTTCCATCTTCCTCAATTATAGCTTTTGTTTGGGAAAATAATAATAATTGTAACCCAACTTTGTTTTTGATGTTGCAGGACTTTTTGTGGACACTGCTTGTATGCCTTTTGGGTCAACTGTTCCCCAACTTCCGCTATAAATAGAAGGAATAATAATCTCATGTGATTCGATCCACTGATCTTTCGTCGCTCCGCCAAAGCTTTTATGACTATCCCCGCTGACCATAAGGGTCACTCGTGTTCGGCAGTTGTAACCCAACTTGCAACAATATTTAGTAGAACATCTATATTACTTTTCGGCATCATTCTATCTCTCTTCATTCAACAACACAAAGTCAAAAATTATATAATAAATTCATTTTAAAATAACAAAATGTTTGAGATTTGTATTACACTAAGAGGGTAAACAATCTACTATCTATCTTTATGTTTATAATGAGGCTGGAAAATAACACAAAAGTGAACCGTCTAAGCCGTGTGTATTTCGTCACTAATTAATTTAAAAAATATATAAATTATGTAAAAATATTGAAAATAAAAATTAAATTCTTATATATAACAAACGTAGGGAATCGAATTCAACCAACCATGAAGACTATACACCTTTTAACTTAATCACTTGAGTTAGAAGAAATATTTGATTATAATTAGATAATATTATTCTTTTACGTTCAATGAACATGCACTTACTAGTGCAAATAAGGATATTGTAATTTGAGATAATGTGATGTCTAAGAAATCGTATAAAATTTCTTATTCTCATACAGCTAGTCCCAACAACCGACAACAATTCGGGACGAAATAAAAAAGAAAAATTTGCTATATAGTTGTCACTCCCGTTTTCTGTTATGCGTATTTTCAGTATACACGCACATATTTCTGACATTGTCAGGTGATCCGTGTTTTGACTTGTCTTTCTTAGCCTTGTCTTGGTTTAATCTTGACTTGATTTAATTTTTGTTTGGTTCACCTTGGCTTGGTTTTGGGTTGGTTTGAGATGAGATGGTTGGTATATTAACCAACTACTCTCTCTCTTCCATTATTATCATTTACTTCTTCTTCATCTTCTTCATTTACTTCTCCCACCAAACCCTAAGCAAGTACAACTTGCTCTATGGAGAACATGATGGATCTCTATTTTTATTTGTTCTATCTTCTTCTCTACATGATTCTAAGCATCTTTACTTAGAAGTTTCGGTTTTGATGGATAGATTTTTGTAGATCGAAAGTTTTAACTTTTCTTATTCTTTTGGTTTTGATCTCTAAAAACTTGATATTTTCGAAAACTAGTAGTTCCATGTTGTAGAGAATTTGATTTCATACAGTTTTGACTTTTATTTTGCTAGATTTCGAGTTCGGATGAGGAAGTTATGGCCATAACAAAATTTTGGAACTTTCATGGCCGGACTTGCTGTTTGGGGACGACCATGCGCCCGAGAGGCCATGCGCCGAGAAGACCATGCACCGTGAAGTCCTTGCATCGCATCCTTTGACTCCGAGCGTGTCATGCGCATAGGTTCCCTACGCGTATATACTGTATACGCAACGAGAGTTTCCCATGCGCAGATGTGCAAAAAATTTTCATGCATGGATGTGCAGGGATTCCCATATACTGATGTGCAGAAATTTCCCATGCACGGATGTGCAGGAAATTTCAATGCACGGATGTGCAAGAATTTTTCATGCACGAATGTGCAGGAATTCTCATGCACGGATGTGCAGGATTTTTCATGCACAGATGTGCATGAATTTCTCATACGCGGATGTGCAGGAATTCCCATGTGCCGAAATTATCCAGAATTTTTCATGCACGGATTTCTACTGTTTTTGCCCGTTTAAATTATTTTGTAGCTAGAATCTTTTAAAACTCAAAACATAAAAGTTGTAGATCTTTGTTTTGGCTTTAAGAATCTTCCGGTCTCACTTTAACTAGAGTTTTTATGCGATTGATAGTTTCAGTCATCCATGGATGTTCTTGATCTTCTTTACGTATTTTTCTGTACTTGGCCTAAATTGCGACGACACGACTTGATAATTTTGAGCTAGTAACTTGAACTTGAACTTAAATATGATAACATGGTCCCGTCTTGATAATCTTGGTAGTGGCCCGTCGAGGCGCACTCCTGATAAGAACTCTTGACATGACAATTAAACCTGATATGACATGTGAAATCTTGATTGCTGTTGGGACAACTATTGTTGCCTTGCTAAGTATAACTCTTGTCTTGCCACAGTGGTTGATTTTCTTGATTGTGATTGTATAAGCTACCTGTCTCGTCTTGTATCATGTCTAGGACATGGATTCCTGGTTACCACGGTTAGGGATTCGTAATGAATCTGACTAGATTAAACGACTAGATTGATCAAGTAGTTCATATAGAGAGATTTCTTAGTTACAGGCGATCCCGTTATCCCGGCCACACCTGTGGACTTGTAGTCTGTCGTCGAGTAGGGCACATTTCTAGCACACTATCATATGTTGCAATTCTTGAATCATAAGTACCAATGTTCACCAGTAATCTTGAAAACTCTTGTAACGCTTGTAACCCCCGCCTGGATAACCTGGATTGTGATCTGCAGGACTTGTGACTGCGAGAATATCTCAACTGCATCTTATTAGTAACTAGGCCCCCTAGTTAGCTAATGATATCAAGTCGTAGGACTTGATTGGCCGTGCCTGAATGATTGTCTCATGATTAACATGAAAATTATATTTCAACTCTTGTTCTTCATGTTGTAAGCAAGTATGTTCACTTTAGCTCTTGTCATTATGTTATTGTCAATATATTGCTTGTATCAGTTCTTCTTTTCATTATATGCTGGTTTTCAGTTCATAAGTGGAGCTTTCCTTGTGGGACTTGCTCTTTCTGGGTCTGATCCAGCTGGTTTTGTATGGCCAGATTTCGGAGTGATACCCGATGATCTAACCGCCTTCCAGTTAGATGGTGCATACCAGGAGTAACTCTGGCAATGAGTGGGATTTCTATTTTGCTCTCCCACTCTATTGTAAAATTATTCTTTTGAGATATTTAGCCGTCAAGCAAGTGTTAGCTCGTATTGCAAATTTATTTATGTCTGCTTAAGGGCTGTAACATGATTGACAAATCCTAGGGTTGATCATGTATGACTTAACTCTAGTTAGTCTTCTCATTTTGTATGACTAGCTTCATGATCATCTGAATATGCAATATTTGAGACGCTTTACTTTATATGTCTAATGATCTAACATCTTGTAATATCTATTTGCTTGCGTGAGATTAAGACACTAGCATTGTTCTTGACTATAAGAGACTGATGGATTGTAAATAAACCCTCATGTATCTAGACAACCGTGACCGTATTGCGAGGTGGATTGAACCTCTATGTATGTAGCTGGCTGTGTCTGTCCCCGCTCTCTAGTATTTTGGTTCTGGGCGTGACAAGGGAATTCAAATTCTTGCCATTAATTTCTTAGCATTTCCTTTCTTTTGAAAAATGCAATTTCCATCAAAAAAAAATTTGTGTCAGAAAATGCCAACAAATTTGGAAGAAAAATAAATACTTAAAGGTAAATCCTTACTTGGATAGTTGAAACTACTTTCTTCTCTAATTTTCTTTCCATTGGAATCACTTTCCTTCCCTCCTTAATTAATTGGCACCCAAACATAGGAAAGTAAGATTTTCTTTTCCCAATCCCATAATTTCGCGAATCAAACATAGGAAAGTAAGACTTTCCTTTCCTTTCCAAACTATTTTCCATATAAATAGGGGGTGATTTAAGATTTGGAAGATATGTTGTACAAGATTTATCGTAAAAATATCTCAATTAGCGAGTTCCAACAGCGAACAACAAGCAAAGCAAGGTGGAACCACAAATTCAAACTCGAGTGGAAGCCGGCTAGGATGATCTAGATACGAATTTGCTCGCACAGAAAACATATATATATATATATATATATATATATATATATATATATATATATATATATATATATATATATATAAAGAGGAAAAAAACCCTAATAAATTTGGCGACGGAACAAGGATCGGATCTGGCAATAGGCGGCACGAGGGCAATATGGGACCCTGGCGCCACCTCCAGGGGAGAGAGGGGGATGTCCGTACTGGACCAGGAGGGTGGCGGAGGACATCCCTTTGAGGAGGGAGGCAGATGGACCACAGTTCATCGAAGAAGACTGCCGAAAGATGTACCAGCATCTCGTAGGAAAGCACCAATAGGCAACACCACGCCGGCCAAGATGCATCGGGAGAAGGGAGTGGGGGGAGCCAGGACGTGGATGCGACGAAGCGGGTCAGTTAACCTACCCAATCCCAGCAGGAGGATACATAAGCGAGGCCGCATGGAGGGTAAACACAACAATGACAAGAAGTTAACAGTTGAAGCCATCACAAGAGAGTATCTAGTGATATATCAAGGAGGTGGCAAATCCTGGGCTGAGATATGTCGTCCTACCGGTAGCCAGACGGATGTGGACATAGAATTTACCGCACCCAAAAAAACTGAAGGAGGCAGACATGCAACATTTACCGTAGACGAGATCAATGAGACAATCAAATATTAGAAGAACACGTTGATCTTATATGTGCTAGGAGACATGCCTTTCTACGGACACATACGAGCATACGTGGCATGTGTATGGAGACCGAAGGGAAGCATGGAATTCTTTGCACGAGAAGATGGCTTCTCCTTCGTCAAATTCGAGTTATCAGATGATATGGAGCACGTACTGCAAGGTGGACCGTAGACGTTCGATGGAAGATTGATATCAATTAAGGTTTGGCATCCTAACCTTAAATGCGGGTGAGACGTGCTACACAGCATCCCTATTTGGATCAGACTTCCTGGACTTCCAACACAGTATTGGAGTAAATTGATGATTATGAAACTGGCTAGCCTAGTAGGTCGACCCATTAAAGCAGACGAGGCCACTAAGAATCGGACACGGCTCCAATACGCCCATGTGTTCGTAGAAATAAAAGCGGGCAAATCGCTACTGCAAGATATAACATACAAAATATCGATGGGAGAAGTCTTCTCCCAACCAGTGGATGATGAATGGGTGCCCCCGAGTTGTCTAAAGTATAAACACTTCGGACACTTGACACAGAACTACCGTATAGACGACAGACATGAGAATGTGGAATACGAGGACAAAGTTCGGGAAGGGCAGGTGGAAAGCAGAAATTACAATGACAAAATGACAAGCCCAGTTGGAACAAACGAAGAGGAGGAAAGAAAAGCAATGGAGATAACTCAGACGAAGGACACACAATCCCCACATCAGGAAACCAGACTCCTGGACGGGAATATGGTGAGCACACAAATCGCGGACCAAGATACATAGAGGAAGGAAAATATGCGCAATATGGCAATGCAAACAGAAGAAAGACAGGAAGCACGTATAGGAGAAATGGTTGTATTCCAAGCATAAAACATCGATGCTATGAAACGAAGAGTGGGGACAGGAGGAAAAGGCCTCTCGCAAGCAGGAATGACGACCAACAATGATGTGTCAAGTAGAAAGAGAAACGCTAGTTCATCTACTGTCACGACCCGCACCCTGAAGAGGGCAGCATCGGTGGTAGAACGCTGTATATAGGGTCTGTAAATACTACGACTAACAGATAAAGGTACCTGTACAGTATATACACTCCGAATGGAGGTGACATAGCAATATAGTCTCAATTATAAAATAAAACTAAGGTAGATAGCACGGAAAGGAAATATGATAGATGAAAACAGGAAATAAGTTCCAGATCCACACAAGTCCAAAACTAACAAAACATCACAGAGTCACAGGAATATAATATAAACTACTACAGTCTAGAACAAAAGCTGGATTGCAGTCTAGGCAAGCCTAACTAAACTAACTACTCTGGAAGTGTAAAGTCTAAAGGCTCTACTATCATGCCACGGTCCAGGTCTACTCCGTTAGACTCGACCCCATAATAGGTCGGACAATTTGCCTCAGAATTATCTGTAATATATCAACGGTATCCTGTCAGAAAAATGAGCAACTACAAACACTAACAGCAGTTCCATATGAATTGACAAATTCTATAAGAGACAGTATAGTGAAATACAAGACAAAGATAATAGAAAACTTGGGAGCCATTCGAAAGCCGAGTTACAACCCTTAAACCAAACAAGGACCGGGGTTGCAACCCTTCACCCGAACAGAACCTAGCCTCCAATCAAAATATAACATAAGAGCATGTAGAATATGTGAAATACAGGGTAAAATTAGCAGGAAATGTATAACAGATGTGAGTACTGAATAGGATGACAATATACATATAGGATCACTTAGGAACTATTCGGAAGTCGAGTTACAACCCTTAAACAAAACAAGGACCAGGGTTGTAATCCTTCTACCGAACAAAACTTAGCCTCCTATGATAAATAAATATAAAAATGTGACTTGAATTATTAGTGCGCTATATGATCGGCTAGGGAATCATGGCAGGGTTATCCACTTGGCCCGACAATTTACGGTAATCTTACGAAAAGTCATGCCGGCCAACCTGGATAACAAGGACATGGAGGTATCTGCTATACCCTACGTGAGGTGAGAGTGGCACAAGCAAAATAGCGATATGGGGATTTGATCACATAACCCCTAATAATTCTCCCATTCTCGAATAGTATCATGGATCCGGACATGGCACGTCATGACACGGGATTCAAAAGCAGGGGGCCTGCCCACTCCTAAATCGATATCTATACAGCACATGAAATAAAAATATTGTGTACCAATATACCAAGGAAATCCGGGAATAACATCTCATGACAGGATCCGACGTATACTAGTCTATGATCGATCGTGTCGGAAATCATGTAAGACACTACAACTGAATCGAATATAGTAGATATCAAGACAATAAAAACTATCAGTGAATGTACTCGCCTGTGGTCCTGAGCCGATAAGGTGAACAGACGCTCAGAGTAAATCACAGACCTAAAATGAGATACTATAAGTTAAACATGGTTTTATAATGAAAAGAAAACTAATTTAAGTCATGATATGCAAGTCTAAGTCAAACTAGGTCAATCTAGTTAAAACTGAGTCATACTAGGTCATACTGGATCATACTAGGTCATACCATGTCACTGGGAGTCAATCCAAGTCAAACTAGGTCAAACGGGGTTAAAGGTTGACTTACAGTTGACTTTTGGTCAACTGGTCAACCCTGGTCAACTCTGGTCAATACTAGGTCAACCCTAGGTCAAACTAGTCTAATGTTGACCCACTGTTGACTTCCAGTCAACTGGTCAACTCTGGTTTGGTTTCGGTCAAACCTAGTCACTTATAGGCTAAGTTTGACTCTCGGTTGACTTTTGTTGACTTTTGGTCAAAATGGTCAATCGAAGTCAAAACTAATCTAGGAGCACTATATTTGACCATTACCAACCAAGGGAACCAAGTTCTAACCATATCTTAAACTCTAAACTCAAATTTCTTAGGTCTAGGTATTACCTATATTACCCTTACCAAGGTAATCTCGATACCTTGCACATTACAAAGGAAACCCCGATAATACTCAAGATACTAGCCTAGGCTCCTTAGGGTAGCTAGATACTATCCTATCTAGGGTTTTCATACCAAGAACTATAGGTTTCCTCGATATTTAGTCCATCTTAGGTTACATATTGATCATCTAACCATTACCTTACCCTTATACCATTCTCACATCTACCTAAATACTCACACACATAAACTTACTCCTCACTCACTCACTCACTCACATATGGTCCTCTTACCTACAGGTTCACATATAAGCTAACACCTATAGGCTATTAGCTATACATATATACTTTCTATAGACACTTATATAAACTCACACATACACACACATAGACATATATAGGACTGATTTGGGATTAGAAAATGGGTCAATATATGGACTGATTTGGACAGGTTTAGGACCTGCTTATAGGCTGAACACAGGCTAAAATATGTACTAAAAGAGGGCTAATACATGGGCTAATTATGGGCTGAAATGTAGGCTAATACATGGGCTAATTGTGGACTGAAATGTAGGCTAATACATGGGCTAATTGTGGACTGAACAAGGCTGTCAAGGCTGTCCAATTATGGACTGTTTGGCTATCCATTTATGGACTGATTTGGTTTGTTTGTGGACTGATTTAAGGACAAGTTTAGGACTGAATAAAGGGGCTGGTATGGGACAGGTTTTGGCTGATATGAGACAGGTTTTTAGGCCAGGTTTTGGGACTGCTAAAGGGCTGCTTAAGGCTGGTTTGTGGGGCCTTCTTATAGGCTAAACACAGGCTGAACAAATAGGCTAACTTGCTCCCCCATAAATACACTGAACAGCAGTGTATACTGCTACCCTTGCTGACCTGAAAATGGTCCCCCTTGTGGGGATTGTTCAACCTCCAAATTAGTCTCCCTTGTGGGGACTGATACTCCCCTGCTACTGCTGTTACAAACAGCAGTTTTCCTCCCCCTATTTCACTCCCATTCTCTCCTCTCATCTCCCACTCTCAACCACTCTATCTACCACTCTAATCCCTCACACCAAAAACCAACTCTATCACTCTCTATACTCTCTCAATCATTCTCTCAAACACTCTCAATACAAACACAACTACACACACATATCAACTCCAACTCCACCATTCTAAATCCTTCCCTTGGCTGAAATCTTCCCACACATGAACACAATATATATATATATATATATATATATATATATATATATATATATATATATATATATATGTATGTATATATATTTTTTATTAGATATAGAGACTAACATATATATATATATATATATATATATATATATATTTTTTTTTTAGATATAGAGACTAACATATATATATATATATATATATATATATATATATATATATATATATATATATATATATATATATATATAACCAAATATATTTACAATATATAGATAAATAAATATGATACAATATGATACATGAGGAACACATCTCTAAACAACACAATCTGAGTTCTAAATATCTAATAAATCATCCACACAATATATATATTAAATACAAGTGTCCAAATAGGTTTTTCCCACTAGGACACAAACCCACACATAGGACACACCTAGAAGCTTCCAAAAGGACACAAAACGGACACAAATGGAGACACAACCATGGGGATCATTCCTATGGGTCTAAAATTATCCTATATGCATGAAAAAATGAAAAGGAGAAGAGATTTATACCTTCCGGTAGATCGAATCTAGGAAAAACCCTTCCGATGCGACCCCGACATGTAGGAATCCCAAATGGTCACGAACGAGCTCCGAATCCTTCCAAACTTGGCTAGCTCCCTCCTTAGCTTGAGTAGAGAAGGAATGAAGAAGATTGGGTGGAGGAATAGATTGATTTGGTGGAGAAAAATCTATAGGAACCTCTCTAAAATTTGGAGAAGAACAAGAAAGAGAAAAATAAAGTGGAAAAATAACAAAGCGGCACTCTCTCTCTCCCTCTATTAGGGCCGGCCACTATAGGAGCTATGAGTCCCTATTTGCAATGTCTAAAATGCCCTCCCACTAATCTATTGATTAAATATTAGGAAAGGGTTTAAGTCGAGGCTATTTTAGTCATTCTAAATCACTAATCTAACCAAACCCTATTCATAATTAATTAGTCTAACCACTAACTAAAATTAATATCATGTGGGCCATGGCTAACTAATGTGTGGGTCCCACTAGAGTCAAACTATCCCGGGTCCCCAATACAAGTCGGATTGAGTTGAAATTCGAACCCGACTCAAATAACCCCAAAATATTATCATAAATAATAAAATAATTTTCAAAAATATTCATAAATGCAAAACGAAAAAAATATCCCTATTTCTGAAAATTGGGGGTGACAAATCTATCTACCTTAAAAAAATTTTGTCCTCGAAATTAAAACCAAGCAATCACCAATGCAAATATCAAAATAAATCAAAGAGGTCCAATGACCAAAATACCGTTGGACCAGAAATGATACTGAAAGCATACTAATCACATGGTTAGGCTCTAGGTCAATCAGTCTCTAGGATTTTACTAGTAAAACATCAAAATCATAAGTTCATGGCTTAAAAATTTGAAATGATTAAAATCTCCAAAATCAAAGCATGAATTAAATGACAACAATTAAATGACTAAAATGATAAAATTTAAAATTACTATCAAATAGAAACTGGGTGCTAAAAGTCTATCCACCTTAAAAGAATTCATCCTCCAAAAATTAAAACAAAGTAAACACAGAAAAATCATGCAGTTCGATAATCGTATGCGTCTGTCGAAATCATGATACTCGAAATCTCCCTCATGCTAGTGAGCAAGGCTACGATAATCACAGAGTCTTCGACTAAGGTACATATCTCTAGAATCAAGGTATTTAAAATTTTTGTATTACCGCATACTTGACAGCGAAAACTTTAAATTCTAACACCCGAGAAATACGACCATAATCAGGCTATATGTCCTCACTATGCCTGCTAGCATGACCCTAGAGTATTCTAAAATCTCATAATCGAGACGACCTATCCCATACGACTTATCTCAGAAGGAAAAATATCATAAGAACAAATTTTTATCAAACGATCAAGGAACAGATGGAATCGAATTTCAAGACAGTTTATAAGAAGGCAAATACGGAAAGGAGATCGAAATATTGGAACCTGCTATCTGCTCTGCTACTGTCTGAGTGCCCTCAACTATCATGGCGAAAGCTCGCCCCTGCTGGCCTCCTCTAGCCAGCTGCGCTCCGTCCTGGCCTCTTCGGATTCCATTAGCGTGGCAATTCCTCAGCTGGTGGTCGGGTGCCCCACAGTATACGCATAAGCCCAACCCCTTCCTACAGGTCTTCCGACTGTGTTTCGGCTTTCCGCAGAAAATGCACTGAGTAGCCTGCCTCTGGCCCTGTCCCTGGTGCTGCTGGGCACGCGCTGGTGCCTGTTGAAACTGCAACTGAGGCTGCTGCTGAATCTGTTTGTCACCCCCAGTTTTTAAAAACAGGGGTATTTTTATCATTTTACATTTTTGAATATTTTTAAAATTTATTTTATTATTTATGATATTATTTTGGGGTTGAAATTTATTTTATTATTTATGATATTGTTTTGGGGTTATTTGAGTCGGGTTCGAATTTTAACTCAATCCGACTTGAAATGGGGACCCGGGGGTAGTTTGACTCTAGTGGGACCCACACACTAGTTAGGCATGGCCCACATAATATTAGTTTTAGTCCACATGATAGAAATATTTTAGTTAGAGGTTAGATTAATTATTATGGATAAGGTTAGTGTGATTAGAGACTTTAGAATGACTAATTTAGCCCCAACCAATTAGCCCTTTCCTAATACTCATAGAATAGGTTAGTGGGGGCATTTTGGACCTTACCATAATAGGACAAATAGCCCCATATGGCCAGCCACTTTGGGAGAGGATAGGCTCAAGTTCATTTCATTATTCTCATCCACACTCTCTCTCTTGTTCTTTCCCAAATTCCTAGAGAGCAATCCCTAGCAATTTCTTCACCAAATTCTTCCATTTCGCCACCAAATCTTCTTCTTTCCTTCTCCATTCTAGCCAAGGAGGAAGCTACCCAAGTTTGGGAGGATTCGGAGCTCGTTCGTGTCCTTTTGGAATCTCTACGTGTCGGTGTCGCTCTGGGAAGGCTTTTCTTCGATTCGATCTACAGGGAGGTATAAATCCCTTCTCCTTTTCATTTTCTCATGCATATAGGTTTATTTTGAACCCATAGGAATGACCTCCATGGTTGTATCTCCATTTGTGTCCATTTCGTGTCCATTTGTAGGTCATAGGAGTGTCCTTTGTGTTGTGGTTGTGTCCATGTGGGAAAATCCCAAATTTGGACACACTATGTGTTGTTGTTATGTATGAATGAATTATTACATGTTTAATCTCATATTTTTGTATTGGAGATGTGTTCTATAGTGTCTCATATATATATATATATATATATATATATATATATTAGTGTAGAGAGTGAGTTCTTGATATATTATGTTATATACTTGTGTTCTTTTGTCTCAAACTACCCAAATCCGTCATGATTTTTATCCACGTTTTTAATTTCAGCCCTAACTTAGAAATATCATAACTTCTAGCTCAAAGCTCGGTTTAATCTCCTGTTTTTTTTAAAAGAAGCGTATTGAAGTTAGCTTTCCAAAAACATATATTAATAGGCCTAATTCTTTCTGTAACTTTTTGGAAAATTATTTAAGTGTCAGCTGTACGAAAGACAAATGCGTTCTCGGTGTTTTCGCGATTCCGGGAGTTTCCGGAAACGAAAACGCGATCCGTTTGAAGTTTCGGAAAGCTAACACATAGATCTATAACATACTTTAATCCTAGATTTTAATTCATGCTGAGATGGTACAGTATTGATTTTTAGTAGGAGTTACTATTCGGCATATGCATTTTGTGCACCCTTGTGTGTAATATAATCTTCTATTTGATTTTAACCCATGTTAATGTATATATATTATGTAATTAAATAGAGAATGCAAGCATGAGTAAATGTTTAAATAAATAATGTATGAGGTATAAGTATCCTATCTAATGTAAGCATGTATAAGTATGGCTTGTAATGAATATGTAGGTTCCATAGTATGTAATGTATGGTGCATATAGTAGTGCAAGAGAATAAATGAATGTTGAATGAATGCAAGCATGAATGTAATGTAATAATAGATGTAATGTATGCAATATATAAGTTAATAAGATGTAATGTTCTATGTTAACACAAATCCTATATTACCTCATGTACCCCTTACACTATGTAGACACTATCACACTTGACACTTTGTTCACTTACACTTTGACACTCTTTGATATGTATACACTATGTATGCCTATTTAACCCTCACTTGCCCCTTTGCCATGTTCACATACACACACATAGCCTCTTAAATAAATATTTATGAATACAGTTAACTTAGCTATGTATGTATATTATATATATGTTAGCATATTGTGTTGTAATATATAAGTTTATATAACCATTTGAAATGCCATAATTATAGACCTAATGTTGAATACCAATATATGCATGTGTATATATGTGTAGACATATATAGTTTAAAGTAATAGATTACCTAGTGTATATCCAATGTGAATTCTTGCTTATTTGAGTATTGAATAATTGCATGCTATATAGAGTTGGGTGTATGTTGGCTTGTATAGCCTTGTATTGATGTGTGCTTGCTAGGATAGTCTTGGTTAGGCCTAGTAAGACTTGCTGAGTTAGGACATGACCTAGTTTGACTAGTGCAGTTGACCAGAGTTGACCAAGGGTTGACTTTGGCCTAGTTTGACCTAGATTTATGTAGAATTTATTGTAGTACTTTATATTATCCTTCTGGACATGTTGTGACTTGTGCTGTTCCAATTAGGAGCCAGACACCTCTCCTCGGACAGTATCTTTACCTTGGACATTCAGATATCAGGCGAGTACATTTTCTGATCATTTCATACTTGTCACGAATTATATTCTCGCTCTAGATTACTTTTACTTGATGCTATCACGTTATCATCACGGATTGGTACTATACGGATCTCTTCTTGGGATGTTACCCCCTTAGCGGACGCATCGGATACTTTATGACATGTGTTTCATGTACATCATGTATTCCTTACTTCTGCGTTATTCATGTACACTCATGTTCTCTCATGTTCTTACATGTACGTTTATGTACTCTCATGTTCTTTCATGTACGCTCATGTTTCCTCATGTGTTTCTTGTATAACCAAAACATCATGTCCGTAACGTAACTTGAATAGATCCTTGTGTATTGATTGTGGGTAGGGGTGAGTATAAATGGTCATGTGATTTTACCCATCATGTACACTCTGTTACTTTTCATGTTCATCATGTACAACCTAAGCCAATTACATGCCATCTCGTACTCTAAATCACTAGTCACTTACTGTTCTTACTTATCATGTATATATTTCCAGTTATCAAATATCTCTCATGTTTTCATGTACATCTTCTTACAGCGTTTCATGTATCTTATTCTATTGCCTGCTTTATATTTCCTGACATGATATGAACTGCATGAGATGTATTGTGCTCGCTCCTGTCCTGACTGGACCTGTTGATAAATTTTACAGATGGCCTGGGATTGCCTGCTAGCCTAGAGGAGACACAGTAGAGGTTGTTTAGATAGTTATTTCATTTTGTCGGGAGTTATATTTACTTTGTGGATTACTGTATTGAGTTTTGAGATGTATTTTTGGGTTTATGTATCTTAGACATTTAGACTTCTATCTCCTGTATCTCTTTTTGGATTTCATGTTTATCTATCTTTATCATTCTACCTTAGATTGTGATTGAGTTGTACCTCTGTGTTGGCCTCCTTATGGAGAGTATTCATATTATGCTAGTTATAGTTCATGACCTAGAATAGCGTTCTTCCGTCGATACTGCAGCGTAGGCTGGACGTTGTTACATACTCGTACCCTCACGGTGGGTACGGGTCGTGACACGTTTTTAGTGGTGTCCCATGCAGGTCGAGTTTATATAGTGGTATTCGAACTAGAGTATCACTACAGCCTGCAGTAGGAATAGGATATATTTTGAATGTACTCGATCACGGTTAGGTTTCCTTGAGAGATTCCTGGGACGACCCTTGAGAATCTTATTTTAACTTCGATTTGAAATCTATTTTCCCTGATTTGATTTACTTTTACTTTCTGTTATTGAACTTAATTTTGATGGATTATTGTTGAATTTTGAATCTTGATGTTAGTGGTTGAATTTGAGTCTGTATTTTTATGATTTTTGATGGATTATTGTTGAATTTTGAATCTTGATGATAGTGGTTGAATTTGAGTCTGTATTTTTATGATTTTTGATGGATTATTGTTGAATTTTGAATCTTGATGTTAGTTGTTGAATTTGAGTTTGTATTTATATGTATATGTGCATTTTTTTGGAATTAAGGTATAACCTGATAATATACTTGATAAGGACAGTGAGAAAGGTAAAAGTCTACTTTATTATAGAATTTAGAATTTATTGCAGTCATATTTGCTAGCATGACAAGGACATAGAGCCTGATATAGCTATACTTATCTTAGTTATGAAATCTAGATTTTCTTGCAGCCATACCGGGTGGCGTGGTAAGAATTCTAGATAACATGATTATAGGGTGTATGCCTTATTATGGACTCTATCGTTTATTGTAGCTATGCTTATTGGCGTGGCAGAATTCTGACAACATAATTTCAAGAAGACGCATACGATTATCAGATTGTACCTTAAATATTTTTGAACATGTTTTTTCTACTTTTTTTCAGTCCTTCAAAAAAAAAATAAAGAAAGAGAGAATTGTTATTTGTTTGTTTTGTTTTGTTTCTCATTTATTTAACTTAGGAGTAGCTTTAGCTGTTTTTATAAACTTTGTGTAACTTCTTACTATAAAATTCTTCTTAATACAATAAATCGATGATTTTGCTAGACTTTATCTTGGATTTGAAAATTTAGCTCTGGGTTTCAAAATGGGTTTTTCTTTTAAACAGATAAGCAAAAACAGATTTTATCGTTATTTCTTTCTTGCTATTATTCTTGTATTAAATAATAATAATAAAACTGTCTTGATTACGTCAATCACCTGCTTGCAATCTTGGTAGGAATCTAGTTGTTGGTCTTAACGTAGAATTAAAATTTTATATTGGAATATAAGAATATATATGAATATATATAGTGGATACTTTTCTGACACTTATGCATGCTACACTTGATTTCCACCTATCTGAATACATATTAATATGTCGTTAATGTTTAAATTTTCAAAACCCCAATATTTCCGATTCTCTGCTTTTTCTAGCTTAACTCGTAATTTAAATATAAAATTTCATGATAATAGTTTTATTTATATCACTGCACATGTATGTTATACGTAGGGTATCAATTCAAAATTTTTTTTTTGATTGAGTTTTGTGTTTAAATTTGTCAAATCTGAGACTGTGTGCATATTAACCCTTAATACGGGATTTTAAATGTTAGTTCAAATTGATTGTTTTAAATGTAATATTTAGAGCTGTGTACATTATTGTTGTAGGGATATAAATTTAGGTTCCATATTCTTACATGTTAGGTTGTGATAAACATTGAGTTGGTTTTGATGTGCAAATTCTCTAAAATTCTGAAAACTGAATACATGTTAACATTTTTACATTGATTTCCATGTTTAGTTCAATTTCAGATTTAACATGTAATATTAAACTGTATGCGTAGATAAATGTATTGATAGTATATTAGGATTTTATTTCTATCATGTTAGGATGTATTGGGAGCATTGAGATTAGTTGTGATGTTTCAAACTCCTAAATTTTGAAATTGCATTATGTTAATATTGCACTGGTTTAAATGTTAGCTTATTTTCCGATTTTGTATGTAAATGCTGAACTAAAACTGGGTTTAACCTTTCAATACTAAGTTATAACCCTGTACAAGGACACACACACCCCCTAACTTAGTATACCCTGTCATGTAACCTAACTCTTCCTCTCTATGTCATGATTATATATCTATATAGATATATATATAGAGCTTAGGCATACATGTTATAATGTATATACATACATAACTAAATCTCTATCTTTTTATATATACATATATACATGGTTAGCCATGCATGTTATGAGCAAATGAGTTGTGTATTGTAGATTGTTTAACCAATATGCCATGATTAGTGTAACTTGATAGTTATTGTTTGAAACCCCAAATCCTCCTATGCACTTTCATGTATATTTCACATACATACATGCCTATTATCTAACCATATGAACATGTCCACATACACCCATACACACACGAACTACATAACTTGTACATAATGCTAGCTTTTCCCTCTCTAACGCTATATATATAAATATATTGTGATTGGATTTCCCTGCAATTGGCTTTCATTCTTTAACTTTTGATTTTGATTTTCTTGAATAATACCCCTTATTAGATAAATGGTAGTTAACTTTATTTTATTTTGATAAGTACCAGTTTTCATATAGGATGGTAGACTGCCTTACAGTCTTGATGATTGTTATTTCTGTATCTTTTCTAGTTTAGCACCCTAGATTGCTTGTGTGTTTTGATACCATATGACCGTTTTGGTTTAGCATGACTAGTATACCTAGATGAGACTTTCACTACCACCGTATGCCATGACCCTGTATGTCATCCTTTTAAATCGTATGATTGTTTAAGTTCTGAGACTTTGATTGTGGGAGGTTTGACCTAGAAGGAGCATGAACATTTTAATTTTGAGGATAAAATTTTTCTAAGGTGGGTAGACTTGTAACACCCAGTTCTCTAAAATAAGGGTAATTTTGAAATTTTGTAATTTTAATCATTTATTGATTTGACATTTAAATCATGATATGATTTTTGGTAATTTTTAAATCATTTTAAAACTATTTAAAATTATGACTTGTGATTTTGATATTTTGCTAGTGAAACCCTAGAGACTGTTTGACCTAGAGCCTAACCATGTGATTAGGATATTTTAATGTCATTTCTGGCCTAAGAATATTTTGCATTTGACCTCTTTGAATTATTTTGATATTTATTGCGTTGGTGATTGTTGATTTTGACCTTTGATAGGTGTGATTTTGTGATGGTTTTGTGTCCGTATCGGACACGTATCAGTTTTTATTTACAAATGTTTGATGTGCCTCAAAGAGATTTTTTTATTGCTGATTTTTTTTTGAAAAGTATTTGAATGAGATTGTTTTCTGCATGTGTTTCCTGTGATTGTTTTGTTTTAATTTCGAGGACGAAATTTTTTTTAGGTGGATAGATTTGTCACCCCCAGTTTTTAGAAACAGGAGTATTTTTGTTATTTTATATTTTTGAATGTTTTTAAAATATATTTTATTATTTATGATATTATTTTGGGGTTGAAATTTATTTTATTATTTATGATATTGTTTTGGGGTTATTTGAGTCGGGTTCGAATTTCAACTCAATCCGACTTGAAACGGGAACCCGGGGGTAGTTTGACTCTAGTGGGACCCACACACTAGTTAGGCATGGCCCACATGATATTAATTTTAGTCCACATGATAGAAATATTTTAGTTAGAGGTTAGATTAATTATTATGGATAAGGTTAGTGTGATTAGAGACTTTAAAATGACTAATTTAGCCCCAACCAATTAGCCCTTTCCTAATACTCATAGAATAGGTTAGTGGGGGCATTTTGGACCTTACCATAATAGGACAAATAGCCCCATATGGACAGCCACTTTGGGAGAGGATAGGCTCAAGTTCATTTCATTATTCTCATCCACACTCTCTCGCTTGTTCTTCCCCAAATTCCTAGAGAGCAATACCTAGCAATTTCTCCACCAAATCCTTCCATTTCGCCACCAAATCTTCTTCTTTCCTTCTCCATTCTAGCCAAGGAGAAAGCTACCCAAGTTTGGAAGGATTCAGAGCTCGTTCTTGTCCTTTTGGAATCTCTACGTGTCGGTGTCGCTCTGGGAAGGCTTTTCTTCGATTCGATCTACCGGGAGGTATAAATCCCTTCTCCTTTTCATTTTCTCATAAATATAGGTCTATTTTGAACCCATAGGAATGACCCCCATGGTTGTATCTCCATTTGTGTCCATTTCGTGTCCATTTGGAGGTCATAGGAGTGTTCTTTGTGTTGTGGTTGTGTCCATGTGGGAAAATCCTAAATTTGGACACACTATGTGTTGTTGTTATGTATGAATAAATTATTACATGTTTAATCTCATATTTTTGTATTGGAGATGTGTTCTATAGTGTCTCATATATATATATATATATATATTAGTGTAGAGAGTGAGTTCTTGATATATTATGTTATATACTTGTGTTCTTTTGTCTCAAACTACCCAAATCCGTCATGATTTTTATCCACGTTTTTAATTTCAGCCCTAACTTAGAAATGTCATAACTTCTACCTCAAAGCTCGGTTTAATCTCCTGTTTTTTTTAAAAGAAGCGTATTGAAGTTAGCTTTCAAAAAACATATATTAATAGGCCTAATTCTTTCTGTAACTTTCTGGAGAATTATTTGAGTGTCAGCTGTACGAAAGACAAACGCGTTCTCGGTGTTTTCGCGATTCCGGGAGTTCCCGAAAACGAAAACGCGATCCGTTTGAAGTTTCAGAAAGCTAACACATAGATCTATAACATACTTTAATCCTAGATTTTAATTCAAGCTGAGATGGTACAGTATTGATTATTAGTAGGAGTTACTATTCGGCATATGCATTTTGTGCACCCTTGTGTGTAATATAATATTCTATTTGATTTTAACCCATGTTAATGTATATACATTATGTAATTAAATAGAGAATACAAGCATGATTAAATGTTTAAATAAATAATGTATGAGGTGTAAGTATCCTATCTAATGTAAGCATGTATAAGTATGGCTTGTAATGAATATGTAGGTTCCATAGTATGTAATGTATGGTGCATATAGTAGTGCAAAAGAATAAATGAATGATGAATGAATGCAAGCATGAATGTAATGTAATAATAGATGTAATGTATGTAATATACAAGTTAATGAGATGTAATGTTCTATGTTGACACAAAACCTATATTACCTCATGTACCCCTTACACTATGTAGACACTATCACACTTGACACTTTGTTTACTTACACTTTGACACTCTTTGATATGTATACACTATGTATGCCCATTTAACCCTCACTTGCCCCTTTGCCATGTTCACATACACACACATAGCCTCTTAAATAAGTATTTATGAATACAATTAACTTAGCTATGTATGTATATTATATATATGTTAGCATATTGTGTTGTAATATATAAGTTTATATAACCATTTGAAATACCATAATTATAGACCAAATGTTGAATACCAATATATGCATGTGTATATATGTGTAGACATATATAGTTTAAAGTAATAGATTACCTAGTGTATATCCAATGTGAATTCTTGCCTATTTGAGTATTGAATAATTCCATGCTATATAGAGTTAGGTGTATGTTGGCTTGTATAGCCTTGTATTGATGTGTGCTTGCTAGGATAGTCTTGGTTAGGCCTAGTAAGACTTGCTGAGTTAGGACATGACCTAGTTTGACCTAGTTTGACTAGTGCAGTTGACCAGAGTTGACCAAGGGTTGACTTTGGCCTAGTTTGACCTAGATTTATGTAGAATGCATTGTAGTGCTTTATATTACCCTTCTGGACATGTTGTGACTTGTGCTGTTCCAATTAGGAGCCAGACACCTCTCCTCGGATAGTATCTTTACCTTGGACATTCAGATATCAGGCGAGTACATTCTCTGATCATTTCATACTTGTCACGAATTATATTCTCGCTCTAGATTACTTTTACTTGATGCTATCACGTTATCATCACGGATTGGTACTATACGAATCTCTTCTTGGGATGTTACCCCCTTAGCGGGCGCATCGGATACTTTATGACATGTGTTTCATGTACATCATGTATTCCTTGCTTCTGCGTTATTCATGTACACTCATGTTCTCTCATGTTCTTACATGTACGTTCATGTACTCTCATGTTCTTTCATGTACGCTTATGTTTCCTTATGTGTTTCTTGTATAACCAAAACATCATGTCCGTAACGTAACTTGAATAGATCCTTGTGTATTGATTGTGGGTAGGGGTGAGTATAAATGGTCATGTGATTTTACCTATCATGTACACTCTGTTACTTTTCATGTTCGTCATGTACAACCTAAGCCAATTACATGCCATCTCGTACTCTAAATTACTAGTCACTTACAGTTCTTACTTATCATGTATATATTTCCAGTTATCAAATATCTCTCCTGTTTTCATGTACATCTTCTTACAGCATTTTATGTATCTTATTCTATTGCCTGCTTTATATTTCCTGACATGATATGAACTGCATGAGATGTATTGTGCTCGCTCCTGTCATGACTGGACCTGTTGATAAATTTGACACTTAGACTTCTATCTCCTGTATCTCTTTTTGGATTTCATGTTTATCTATCTTTATCATTCTACCTTAGATTGTGATTGAGTTGTACCTCTGTGTTGGCCTCCTTATGGAGAGTATTCATATTATGCTAGTTATAGTTCATGACCTAGAACAATGTTCTACCGCCGATACTGCGACGTAGGCTAGGCGTTGTTACGTACTCGTACCCTCCTGGTGGGTACGGGTCGTGACACTGCCTTTGCTGGAAATGAGGGCGCTTCGCCGACCCTGCACTCGAGCTCGCTCCTAGAACCTCGCTGCCCCTCTTCGGCTTCAGGCCGAAGTCCTCCTGTGCGATCTGCACCTCCATCAAAATCTGCTCGAATGTCGCATCACGTCGCCCAGAGGTACGAGTGCTTACTGCATGGATAGGACCCCTCCAAAACTTTCGGGCCTTGTACCCCTTATCCTGGATCAGACTGGGTGCAAACCTACTCAGGCGGAAGAACTCCACTGCATACTCGTCTACCGACGAGTTCACCGGCACCAAACTGGCAAACTGTCCCTCCAAAGCTGTCAAGGCCACATCCGGGTAGAACTTCTCCTTAAAGAGCATCCTGAAGCTCTCCTAAGTCAAACCCCTCATCGACGCACGCGAATTCGTGCAAAACCAAGTCATTGCTATATCAAAAAACTGGCTTGCCTGCAAACGTCACCCAAAGCCCTCTCGGGACCTCTGCCAACTCCACGCTCCGCTGGACATCCTCCAACCATTCATCCGCATATAGGATACCCTCGGTACCCTTGAACTCCTTCAGGTTCATCTTCCTGAAGTCTAGGTGCGTGCCAGGCCTCTCCTAACCCTGCTGTCGAATTGAGGCTCCCTGAAGTATACCCGGTGTACCCCTCTCTACTGCTGCCATCACCAGCTGATGGGAGTTCTCCATGCTCCGTCGTAACAACTCTGCCTGTGCGCTCTGGGTCTGCAACATCTGCTGCAGAAGGGCCATCATCCACTAAGTATCAGTTGGTAGCGGAGGCGACGGTGGAAGAATATCAGGAATGACTATGAACGGTCCCGCTGTTGGAGGTGGAAGACCTTCTGGAATCGTCGCTGCTGCTCCCGCCTGAAGGGCAGGAACTGTGGTGGCAGCTTCCTCAGCTGTAGCTCCCGCAACCGTAGGTGGAAGACCTCCTGGAACTGCCGCTGCTACTCCTACCTGAAGGGCAGGAACTGGGGCTGCTGCTCTCTTGACTGCTATTCCCATAGCCGGAGGTGGAGGTCCCACTGGATCGGACCTCTCTGGAACTGCACTAGGCCCTGCTGCCTGAGAACGAGTCACTGTCATCCTGAAGACGAATTGAACCCAAGAGATCAATATGGCACAAGATAAGATATTTTCAAAGGAGGACAATTGAATTCAAATACAAGAAGATTTGTCATGGTAATCAAAAGATCAGAATTTTCCTAAAATGTGATTGAGTAACTCCTAATCGCAGGCTCGTAATTTAGCACTCTAAGTCGAGCACCATTACAAGATCGTACTAATTACAACTCTGACCTGCATGGGCCACCATAAAAATGTGTCACAACCCGCACCCTGAAGAGGGACAAGAGTACGTGGTTACGTCCAGCTTACGCCGCAGCATCGGCGGTAGAACGCTGTATATAGGGTCTGTAAATACTACGACTAACAGATAAAGGTACCTGTACATAATATACACTCCGAATTGAGGTGACATAGCAATACAGTCTCAATCACAAAATAAAACTACGGTAGATAGCATGAAAAGAAAATATGATAGATGAAAACAGAAAATAAGTTCCAGATCCACACAAATCCAAAACTAACACAACATCACAGAGTCACAGGAATATAATATAAACTACTATAGTCTAGAACAAAAGTTGGATCGCAGTCCAGGCAAGCCTAACTAAACTAACTACTCTGGAAGTGCAAAGTCTAAAGGCTCTACTATCAATCCACGGTCCAGGTATACTCCGTCAGACTCGACCCCGTAATAGGTCAGACAATCTGCCTCAGAATCATCTGTAATATATCAACGGTATTCTGTCAGAAAAATGAGCAAGTACAAACACTAACAGCAGTTCCATATGAATTGATAAATTCTATAAGAGACAGTATAGTGAAATACAAGACAAAGATAATAGAAAACTTGGGAGCCATTCGAAAGCCGAGTTACAACCCTTAAACCAAATAAGGACCGGGGTTGTAACCCTTCTCCCGAACATAACCTAGCCTCCAATCAAAATATAGCATAAGAGCATGTAGAATATATGAAATACAGGATAAAATCAGCAGGAAATGTATAACAGATGTGAGTACTGAATATGACGACAGTATACATATAGGATGACTTAGGAACTATTCGAAAGTCGAGCTACAACTCTTAAACCAAACAAGGACCAGGGTTGTAACCCTTCTCCCGAAAAAAACTTAGCCTCCTATGATAAATAAATATAAAAATGTGACTTGAATTATTAGAGCGCTATGTGATCGGCTAGGGAATCATGGTAGGGTTATCCACTTGGCCCGACAATTCACGGTGATCTTACAAAAAGTCATACCGGCCAACCTGGATAACAAGGACATGGAGGTATCTGCTACACCCTACGTGAGGTGAGAGTGGCGCAAGCAAAATAGTGACATGGGTCTTTGATCACATAATCCCTAACAATTCCCCCATTCTCGAATAGTATTATGGATCCGGACATGGCACGTCATGACACGGGATTCAAAAGCAGGGGGCCAGCCCACTCCCAAATCGATGTCTATAAAGCACATGAAATAAAAATATCGCGTACCAATATACCAAGGAAATCCGGGAATAATATCTCATGACAGGATCCGACGTATACTAGTCCGTGATTCATCGTGTCGAAAATCATGTAAGACACTATAACTGAATCGGATATAGTAGATATCAAGACAATAAAAATATCAGTGAATGTACTCACCTGTGGTCCTGAGCTGATAAGGTGAATAGACGCTCAGAGTAAATCACAAACCTAAAATGAGATACTATAAGTTAAACAGAGTTTTATAATAAAAAGAAAACTAATTTAAGTCATGATATGCAAGTCTAAGTCAAACTACGTCAATCTAGGTCAAACTGAGTCATACTAGGTCATACTGGATCATACTAGGTCATACCAGGTCACTGGGAGTCAATCCAAGTCAAACTAGGTCAAACGGGGTCAAAGGTTGACTTATAGTTGACTTTTGGTTAACTGGTCAACCCTGGTCAACCCTAGGTCAAACTAGTCTAATGTTGACCAACTGTTGACTTCCAGTCAACTGGTCAACTCTGGTTTGGTTTCGGTCAAACTAGTCACTTATAGGCTAAGTTTGACTCTCGGTTGACTTTTGGTCAAAATGGTCAACCGAAGTCAAAACTAGTCTATGAGCACTATATTTGACCATTACCAACCAAGGGAACCAAGTTTTAACCATATCTTAAACTCTAAACTCAAATATCTTAGGTCTAGGTATTAGCTACATTATCCTTACCAAGGTAATCCCGATACCTTGCACATTACAAAGAAAACCCCGCTAATACTCAAGATACTAGCCTAGGCTCCTTAGGGTAGCTAGATACTATCCTATTTAGGGTTTACCTACCAAGAACTATAGGTTTCCTAGATATCAAGTCCATCTTAGGTTACATATTGATCATCTAACCATTACCTTACCCTTATACCATTCTCACATCTACCTAAACACTCACACACACAAACTCACTCACTCACTCACATATATATATATATATATATCACTACACCAAATCAATTCGTTTTTGACTCTTTTGGTTTGCCTAAAACGACGGATCTGAATAGTAGATAAATTATCGACGGACCAAAACCGTCAATTCTTGTTAAAAACTACCCCACCTGTGAAAAAATCCCTGAAAGAATCCCTAAAACAATATGGCATGCATATTAGCGCCGTTTCATTCCAGGATCAAAACCCTCGTCTCTTTCTCCTCTCACAAAATAGAAGCTCAAAAAAAAAAGAAGCGGCCTTCGGATCAAACACGAAAAGGGGTTCTTTGTAAGTAATTCTTATACTCAGATTCTCGTATCAAAACAAAAGGAGCAGCCATTGGATTTGAATTTTTTTGAAACAAAAAGAAGGAGCGGCCGTCGATCGGATCAAAATAAAAATGGGTTTTTGAAAAAAAATTGTGTGTTTTTTCTTGATATTACTCAGATCAATTTTTTTCTTTGATATTACTCAGATTCTCGGATCAAATTTCTTTTGTGCGTTTTGATTTTTTTTTCTTAGGTTTGATAATTATTTCTCTATTTTTTTCTATCTTTAGGTTTGATTGATGTCGGGCATCTGAGGTTGCTCTAGTAATATAATCGAAACAACTTAGAATATAAACCCTTGAAGGAATTTTATTTTTGGTGCTTTCGATTCTTGAGGTGGTGCTATTGGGAATGTGAAATTTTGTGTTTATTGGATCATTTTGATAATCTTGGTTCAATATATGAGGTGGCTTTTTGGTTCGGGGGCACTAATCCTTCACCAAATTAGTGTTGTTTGTTCTAAAAATTGGATTTGTGAGGTGGGTTTTTACATTTTAAAGCATGTCGTTTGTTGGGATAGCTCAAGTTGTTACATATGGGCAAGAGTTTTAGTGTTGTATATGATGTGGAGCTGCAATATATGAAAAGTGTTTTAGGTTTAGCTAGAGGCATATCATCGTGTGGGGCTCTTTATTTTTTGTACTGCCCATCATGCCTTCAGATACATATTTGTTAGAAATACACTTTCTATATTAACTTAAATCATTGTCCCCACTTAGTTATCATCTTGTCACTTTGGTTAGTTCTTATTGACCAGTAAGAAATCCAAATGCTTTTAGACTGGAGCTACTCGTCGTTGTCCTAACTTAGTTATCATCTTGTCACTTTTATTAGTTCTTATTGACCATTAAGAAAGCTTTTTATACTTTCAAATCGTGCTTTTTATAATTTCCATTAGATGGGTGAAGAGAGAGTAGTAGCAACATGCTCATGATCCATTTTTTTCTATAATAATTCAAATAAATGAGATGTCGTCGTATATTCCTGTCCTTGTGGCACTCCTTGGGCTTGGTTTGTTGTTGTATGTAAATGATCCTACCATTCATCCGAAGGATAATCTGAATGATAATCTAAAGCAACTTTGGAAATTTGTTGACCATATCCACGCTTCTCAAGCAACTCAAGTTTTCTATTACAAAGATGAAACAAGGGATAATTGACATCTTGTTTTAGAATCTCCAAAAAAAATAAGTCATGATGTTGACGCTTACGAGGATCCATTTGTTTTCATTGGAGCTGCTGATGAAGCTACATTATCTCAATTTATTGATAATTTAGAAGATGAAGAAGAATGATTATCTTGTATTGGATTATAAGTTTCATTGTTATTATATTTTAATGTTATGTAGTTCCATATTGAATTTTAATGGAAAAGTTTAATAATATCTTTTGCATTAGCTATTTTTTCTCTCATTTTTTTAACAATTTTGCTTACCTAAGTTGAAATTTGATGCTCTTATTTGACAGATATGTTTGTTTTAGTTTCATGATGTCAGGAGATGGATCTCCATCTAGTAGTGATGAAGTTCATAGAGTGGAAGTTCATGGAGAGGAAGTTGACATGCATGATGAGTCTAATAGTGAAGTTCATTCTAGTAGGTGCCACGGAAGCACTTCTAATCAATCGAGTAATTATTTCAATGAACTCTAATAAATTTTATGCATGACCTCATGTTTACCTACATGTTACTTTCACTTTCAGTTTCAAACCTTTTAAATACTGGAAAGTGCTTCCCATTTAAATATGAAATTATACTGGAAAAGGTAATCTGGCAAAAGAGAGCTAAGACGTAACTAACGAGAGAATACTGGAAAAGAAAGGTAATCTGGCAGAAAGGTAATCTGGCAGAAGAGAGCTAAGACATAACTTAGAAGTTCAGAAACTTGTGTTCTGCTTCCCCCTTTGGAAGCATTGTGCATTGTAGAGGAAACTTGTGGCAGGGAGGTAAAGATCCTTATTTATGTTAACAACAGAACCACTTGTAGAGGCTACAATTATATCATCCCAAATCCCTTATTTATGTTAACAATAGTTGCACCATATGTTTTCATACTTAATTGTTGTAGAAGTAAAGATCCAATGAGTCTTAGAACGTGAACAGAACCACTAGGTATTGGATAGATTAGGAGGTAGCCTCATCAGGAGTCGGTATTTGTGATGTTACTTTCCTTCAAGATGTAGAGCTCATCTTAGGGATGCCATGAGGGTTCTTGTTTGGTGTTGATTAGTTGGGAATTGGCCATCATGCTATCTTGTAGACTACAACATTGCAAGATCGGTTGGATCATATTATCTTCATTGTGTTACCTTCTTGTCAGCATCATAACCTTCAGTAGAGAAGCTAATTTTTGAATTTGCATTCCCAAAAGCTGACATTGTAATTGAAGTTGCAATCCAGGAAGTAGTCCTAAAAGCAAATAGTAGTACTGGAGCCAATACCTTCACTAAATTCCTAAAACTACAACAAGAGCAAAGCCTTATTCCTGAACTTTGGTATCAGATGCATGTAATTAGTATCTTCCTTTTGAATCTATTATGGGCTACCACAGTTGCATTAGCAAGCATTTTACTATTTATAGTGCACCTTCAACTGAATCCTATCACTCCTAATCGATACATCCATATATCTGTATCGTAAATCCTATTACTCTTTCAAGAGAAACCTTCTTTTATTATTTTCCCCACAGAATCCCAATTTGCTATAAGAGACCATTGGTAACCGAAACCTGACCATTGATATTATTCAGAGGCAAGTTAAGAAACCGCTTGGAGGCGATTACCATGTCAGCATCATAAAGTAATTGCTGTAAAATAATTTGAAAGAAACCTGACCATTGATATTATTCAGAGCTAGTTAAGAACCTACACTACGTTCTGGCAGGGTCATGGTTGAACCACAATTTGACAATTATGAGCAACAATCTTCCCAAGCTTCAAAAAGCAACCTTCTTTTATCATATACTATGCACCATTTCTTTGGACAATATTCTCCTTTTTAGTCTATAATACTTCCTTTTCTGCTACGTCAAAAGAATTGTAACATGGAAAAACCAAGAGGGCACCATTTAGAAGACTTGATTGATATCAATTATATTCCCATATGTAAAACCTGTTGGTGCTTGCATTATGGTTCATTTTTTTAATTATGTTCCCTGACTTTGTATGTAGCCTTCCAAAAGGATAGGAACAAAGACGGGAATATTGTGAGATTCACGTAATAACTTGTGATGATGATTCAGTATCATCCTTTAGACAACTATCTTGTAGCTAATCAATGCATGGAAAGTCTTTAGTTCACAATTATGTTGTCTTTTGTTTCCATGATATTCGTTCTCTTCCTGTCTTTAAAACTATCCTGGTCTAGAGTTCCATAGGGTTCTGTTTGTACTAGTTGCTGGATAGTGCTACCCTCTGTTGGTGATTTGGTTTCTCTTACTGATAGAATATTGATTGTGTTTTTGCACTTTTTCATAGACTTCATGAATTTCCTTCTTATGCTACTCCCTACTACTTTATTAGTATCTATAATAGAAATTACTAACATCGTAGACACAGGACCAGCACTTGAATGTAACTCAGTCCCTAGTAAGCCCACCCTATTAGTCTATTAGGGATATGATGCAGATAAATAAGTGATTATCAGAAGTTATAATAATCTTCTGTAGGAGCTATAGTAATGTTTTCCTTTTGTTTCCATATTCTAGTTAAATAATTTAAACCTTAACATGAACCAACTTTAATTTAATGAAAGTGTATCGTTCTGAGGGTCTATAATGTTGCTGCTCGTACAAAGATGAGTACCAAAGGTACAGTCTACTGAATGATGTTCATCATCCAGATTGCCCTGAATTTGTATGTAGCCAAAAGGCTTGAGTCTTGTTTTGTGGAAATTAAGAGTATTTTCAAGTAGTAGTGTCTGACCAAAAGTATTCACTCTCATATATATATATATATATGCTATAATGCATATTCTCTGAATTTAACTGTTTCAGCAATGAATTTTATAAAAATCTGTTTGTATCTTCTATTTTACTGCTGGAAAGTTTATTTATGCTAATATTGTTCATCCGTTCAAAGGGTTCTTTTATATTAGCAGAATGCCTCATAATATTGAAGTTTTTATTGATGTGTTCACAATTCTGGGTTGGTTGTATTAGCAGAATGCCTTAACAATTCTGTTGTTGAGGTAAAGTCCAATTTTTATCAATTCTGTTCCTTCCTACTTATGCTTTGTGCTCTTTCCTACTTAAGCAAGTTCATTGTCTAATTGTTTCACATATGTCATGCTTATGCTCACAAGTATACTTTTATATATTTTGCAATACTTAATGTTATTTTTATTCTTTGTTTTGGTGGATGCAGGCACCTGATCAATCTACCTTTCCTAGAACATGTTTTCTAAAAGACTTCAAAAGAAAGCATCTTGCTTTTGGACATTTGAACATTGATGCTCCACCAAACGAAGATGTTTATAATATCATTGTCGACGAAATATTTGATAAGGATACACATTTGTTTGACGGAAATGGGAAGCTTGGAGATATTATGCTTGGCGACTTGATTAATTGGCCAAAAGTATTTGTTTAGCATATTAGGGTGTGAAGTTATGCAATTAGTTTTTTGTTTATCGAGTTTTAGTACTAAAAAACCAATGTAGTAGTACTGTTTTTTTTAATGCTATGTGTAAAGAAATTTTTTGAATTATGACTACAAATTTTGATAGTTTGCTTAAATGCAATATCATGTTCTTTACATACTAAGTGATTGGTGTTGGTGATAATACTGAGTTATTGGTGTTGTTTATATGCAAATATCGATTCAAGTTACTACATAATTGGACTTATTTATATGCAATATATGTGGAGGTTACTGAATGATTGGAGTTATTTATATATATTCATATATATTTTCTATTATTTTTTAATTATATTTACAGAAAAATGACTGACTATATTAGTCTCAAAGTATACAAAAATGTTCATAGGTTATTTGACGGATATAGTCCGTCAATTAATTTGTTACAGACTATGTCCGTAGTTTATTTTTACTACCTAGCGACGGTTAGCAACCGTCGTTTATTTTTGCTGCGGTAATATTTTCAACGGACCATCCGACTGTCAGAAACCGCCGCAAATTGAAATTTACGACGGTTCTGGACCGTCAAGAATCGTGAATTCTGGCATAGTATATATGGTCACATATAGGCTCTTGCCTACAGGTTCACATATAAGCTAACACCTATAGGCTATTAGCTATACATATATACTTTCTATAGACACTTATATAAACTCACACATACACATACACATAGGCATATATAGGACTGATTTGGGATTGGAAAATGGGTCAATATGTGGACTGATTTGGACAGGTTTAAGACTTGCTTATAGGCTGAACACAGGCTGAAATATGTGCTAAAAGAGGGCTAGTACATGGGCTAATTGTGGGCTGAAATGTAGGCTAATACATGAGCTAATTGTGGACTGAACAAGGCTGTCAATGGGGCTGTCAAGGATGTCCAATTATGGACTGTTTGGCTGTCCATTTATGGAGTGATTTGGGTTGTTTGTGGACTGATTTGGGTTTTTTGTGGACTGATTTAAGGACAAATTTAGGACTGAATAAAGGGGCTGGTATGGGACAGGTTTTGACTGATATGAGACAGGTTTTTAGGACAGGTTTTGGGACTGCTAAAGGGCTGCTTAACTCTGGTTTGTGGGGGCTTCTTATAGGCTAAACATATGCTAAACAAGGCTGAACAAATAGGCTAACTTGCTCACCTATAAATATACTGAACAGCAGTGTATACTGCTGCCCTTGCAGACCTGAAAACTGTCCCCCTTGTGGGGATTGTTCAACCTCCAAATCAGTCCCCCTTGTGGGGACTGATACTCCCCTGCTACTGCTGTTACAAACAGCAGTTTCCCCCTATTTCACCCTATTTCACTCCCATTCTCTCCTCTCATCTCCCACTCTCAACCACTCTATCTACCACTCTAATCCCTCACACCAAAAACCAACTCTATCACTCTCTATACTCTCTCAATCATTCTCTCAAACACTTTCAGTACAAACACAACTACACACACATATCAACTCCAACTCCATCATTCTAAATCCTTCCCTTGGCCGAAACCTTCCCACACATGAACACAAATTATCACATATATATATATATATAAGTCATAAATTATATAAGTCATAAATTATATATATATATATATATATAGAGAGAGAGAGAGAGAGAGAGAGAGAGAGAGAGAGAGAGAGAGAGAGACTAACATATATATATATATATATAACCAAATATATATACAATATATAGATAAATAAATATGATACAATATGATACATGAGGAACAAATCTCTAAACAACACAAATCTGAGATCTAAATATCTAATAAATCATTCACACAATATATATATTAAATACAAGTGTCCAAATAGGTTTTTTCCACTAGGACACAAACCCACACATAGGACACACCTAGAAGCCTCCAAAAGGACACGAAACGGACACAAATGGAGACACAACCATGGGGTCATTCCTATGGGTCTAAAATCATCCTATATGCATGAGGAAATGAAAAGAAGAAGAGATTTATACCTCCCGGTATATCGAATCTAGGAAAAACCCTTCCGATGCTACCCCGACACGTAGGAATCCCAAATGGTCACGAACGAGCTCCGAATCCTTCCAAACTTGGCTAGCTCCCTCCTTAGCTTGAGTAGAGAAGGAATGAAGAAGATTGGGTGGAGGAATGGATTGATTTGGTGGAGAGAAATCTATAGGAACCTCTCTAAAATTTGGGGAAGAACAAGAAAGAGAAAAATGAAGTAGAAAAATAACAAAGGGGCACTCTCTTTCTCTCTTCCTCTATTAGGGCCGGCCACTATAGGAGCTATAAGTCCCTATTTGCAATGTCTAAAATGCCCTCCCACTATCTATTGATTAAATCTTAGGAAAGGGTTTAAGTCGAGGCCATTTTAGTCATTCTAAATCTCTAATCTAACCAAACCCTATTCATAATTAACTAGTCTAACCACTAACTAAAATTAATATCATGTGGGCCATGGCTAACTAATGTGTGGGTCCCACTAGAGTCAAAACTACCCCGGATCTCCGATACAAGTCGGATTGAGTTGAAATTCGAACCCGACTCAAATAACCCCAAAATAATATCATAAATAATAAAATAATTTTCAAAAATATTCAAAAATACAAAATGACAAAAATACCCCTGTTTCTGAAAAATGGGGGTGACATCTACAGAAGGCTCGCGTCCTTCATACTCAACACTGACACTGGACAGAGGGGAGACAGGTACTGACAACCCTAGAGATGAAGGCCAACTCCATCTGGTAACTGATAACTCGAAATGGCGAAAACATATCGAGGATGGACGCCTTTGGAACTAAACAGAGGAGAGGGCTCTCAACAAACGCAAAAGATGCTAACATCTACCCGAGATGTTAGCGATCGGGATCAAGCGAGACATGAACCATCTATATAGATGTCGATCATTTGATGGAATATACGTGGAGTGTGCTCGATCGGGAGATGGAGGGAGGTGTGTAGCAGGTTGAAACAAAAGCAGTGTACCATTAGTGCGCTTTTGGAGATGAAAATCAAATCGAAGCGCATAATAGTCTGAAGAATACCCCACAACTGGGGCCAAACGAATAATCTTAACAGATGTGACATGGCACGCATATGGCTCCTATGGGACAAAAGTCATTGGGATGGTAAAATTATCCATACATCTAAGCAGCTTATAGCGGCGTTATTTACCCATCACGGTGGCTTACAGATCATCCTGGAAGCGGTCTATGGTCATAACGATCATAGACGAAGAGAGGAACTCTTAAAGGAAATAGGCCAAATCAGACACATGGTTGATATAGTCTTCCACCTCCTATTAATCTGCATGAGAGACTTCAACTCCATCATCTACCGGAACGAGAAGATAGGTGGGAGAGCTGTCCTGGACCGGATCCTACGAGACTTTCAGGGGTGTCTTCTCCGAACGGGACTTAACCCACTGGAAAGAGGCGGCCATGTCTGGACCTGGAACAACAAGGCTACCCACAACCGCATCATCCACCAACTTGACAGAGCCATAGGTAACAATATTTGGTTCAATAAAATTGCTCATATTCTGTGATAGGACTGGCGGCAGGACTAGCGACTACTCGCCGCTATGTGTAAAACTTATGGGTAGGAGTGGAAATAGGCCTTACCCATTTCGATGTAATAATGGATTGTGAGCACCCTGAATTTCGGGTTGATTTTTTTATTTTATTTTCTGATTGATTTTAATTTCAATAAATAATTTTCTGTTTATTTATCCTTAAGTGTGCTTTCCCGTGCCATTGATATTTGGAGTGTCAGGGATGTTCAACTCTGGAAATCTTCTTCATGAGTTTTGGAGTGGACATGATTACCTTCATGATGGTATATAGTGTCCCATACAAACTTGTTCCCTTGTGCTCTTTTTACTTCGCTGAACTTCGGGTCGATTTAGACCATTTGATTATTATTTATTTTTCTACTCTTTTCCTTGATCATTTTCAGTGCGTTACCGTGACTTTCAAATTGGGAGCGCAAGACCAGTCAGTTTCTTGAAACCAACTTCTCATGCTTGATCTACTCGAGACGCTAGTCACCCATGTCCTTCGTGTCCCACTCAGACACGTCATTTTGTGCTCCATTTGATTCGCACAACTTTCCCGACACGTTACCCGATTTTATCTCACTCCACGGTGTCCCATTTATTTTCCAACTTGATTCGTGGGTCCCCTGTCGTCCAAAACCTGTCAGTCCCAATTATGGACATGGCCCACATTGAGCCTACTATCCGTCTGCCACTTGTGTCTCATTTATTGGAAACCCCATGTGCTACTTATTCACTCATGATCATCAACGTCTAATTTTTATTCAATTTTTGCATAATGTTCGATTTTGGATCCAATCCGGCTCCACTGAACCCAACCCCAGCTTCATTTTTTTCTCTCTCATGACGCCCTCATTTTTCTTACCCAAAAATAATATTGAGTGCTCATTCTACCTATTTTTATATTTATTGGAAATTCTATGGACTTAAATTCCTATAGGAATAACCCAACCTTCCCATTTTAATCCTAGCCTTTGATTCTCCTAACAAAATCCTCACCAATAAATTCCCATGCATTTTCCCCACACTCCCACACTCATGTTGGCCGGCCCTAAATATTTGGAGAGTAACTTTTTTCTCTCTCTCTCCCTCTCACATTATTATTCTTCCCCTCTCTCTCTTCCTTTCTATTTTTTCTTCACAAAACAATACTACTACAACCCAACAAACCACAGCAGCAACATTCCACCACCACCCCTACACTCACAGCCTGACACCCTCACTCCGGCCACCCCCCGTCCATCCTCGCCGTCGGTCACCGTCGACCTCCTCCATCTCTCTTCCTCCTCCTCCTCCTTTTTCTTTCTCTTCATAACCAACACCACCACCCATCCATACAATATTCCACCACCACTTCATCATCATTCCGATCAGCCATCACCACCACCTCCACCCTCATCGGGGTGTCGCCGCCCGACCCTCGTCGAGGCGCCCAGCCCTCCGCCGTCGTCGGCCTGGCCGAGCACGGCCACGCGCTGCAGCAGCAGCTTCATGCAGGCATGCAGGCGCGCACACGCGCACGCGCGGACCGCCGTCATGCGCCGCCGTACCGCCGCGTGGGCCGCCATGGCTCGCCGTGGGTGCGCCCCACTCCGGCGAGTCTTCCCCTGACGGCCACCGTCCTCCGGGATGCGCCGTCGAGGCGATTCGTGCGTTTTGCACGACGTCCCGTCGTGACGCGCGCGGGATCGAGTTCGTTTTAGCGTTCCGTCGCAGCAACTTCGCACACATTTTTCCGGAAATCCGACCGTTGGATTGACGATTTCTTCACTCCGTCACAATCTCGGTATATCCACCTTCATCTCTGTCAATTTTCGTCCGTTAAATTTATCGTTTGATACATCAAAACCGGCCACCAAGTTGACCGTTTAAATTGTATTAAATTTGGACAGTTTCGCGGGGACAACTTCGTCAGCTTGTATCTCCTCCATCGCAGCTCCGTTTGGCATGCTACCAGTTCCGGTGTGAAGCTAGTATAACCCTCTTACTACTCCTCCAATTTTGTTTCATTGTGAGCTTGTTTGATTGGTTGAATTCGACGCCAAAGTTGGTCGTCCGAATTCGTAATTTCCAACTTGTAAAATTCTATTTTTGAACACGGGACTCCGGATTTCATTTCTGACACCACCATTAGATTCGTGGCGTCGTTCTGGCTTGTTTTCATATAAAATTTGTTAGATTTGGAGAGCGTGGGCCCGGGCACGCATTACGGTGCAAAGCGGGTCCCACTTTCTGGGTCAACGGGACTTTTTGACGCCGGCTCATCGGAATCCAATTCCGGATATACCGTTGAGTTTGTATCGTCATTCTGGACTCGTTGACATAAAATTTGCTAGGTTTTGGTGGACATTGGATCCGACACGTATTTCGGTGCAAGTCGGATACCAATATCCGGGTCAACGGGTTATTTTGAGATCGCCTCATCGGAATCCAATTCCGGAGATACCGTTGAGTTCGTATCATCATTCTGGACTCGTTGACAGGTAGTTTGCTAAGTTTCGAGAACTTTGGCTCCGGCACGCATTTTCGTGCAAACCGGAATTCCAAGTTCTGGTCAACGGACCAAAATGAGATCGGGTCAACGAAATCCAATTCTGGAGATACCGCTGGGTTCGTATCGTCATTCTGGTTGCGTGGACATATAATTTGTTATATTTTATAGACTTGTTTTCTTGCACATTTTTCGGTGCAAAACGGTTCCGACACGGATACCGTTTTGACCCAAAATTACCTTTTTGCCCTTGTGTCCAAATTGGACCGTTGGGTAGGCTATCCTAGCTAATTTGACTATTCTGGACACGTTGGCGATGTTTATTTCATCATTCGATAATTTTTGTTGATAGTTTCTCTGAGTTTAGCCTTGTTATAATTAATTAATAATTAATTCTTATACTGCTCGTATTTCGGGATTAGTACAACGAAACTGAGCTCAGTCAATTCCAATGATCTCACATCGCTAAAATTGACAAGATGGACACGTGGATCACCATAATAAGATTATCAACTTTACCGTCGATCATCTCATCTCGATTTGCGTGTCGTAAGTTTCGACGTACGAATAACGAAGTACACTTTATATCTTTAATAATTAGACTAGATTTGACCCTGTTTGACCAGAGTTGACCAGTTGACCCAAAGTCAACTGTGAGTCAACGCTTGACCTAGTTTGACTAAATTATTGACCGGAGTTGACCTAGAGTTAATTTGACTTAGAAGAACCTAGGATAAAATAGATTGCTTGTAGAGATTTATTTATTACAACTTGAACACCTTGTAACCTGTGTTGCTCTAAATAGGACTCTGTAGCTTCAGTTGGACCCTCTATACTTATCAGCTCAGGACCGCAGGCGAGTACATTCACTGATAGTTTTCATTGTCTTGATATCTACTATATCCGGTTCAGTCGTAGTGTTTTACTTGATTCCCGACACGACGGTTCACGGATTAGTATACATCGGATTCTGTCATGAGATGTTATTCCTGGACTTTCTTGGTATATAGGTATGAGATATTTCTGTGTTCCTGTACTTGTATAGACATTGATTTGGGAGTGGGCTGGCCCCCTGCTCTCGAACCTTGTGTCATGACGTGCCAAGTCCGGATCCGTGATACTACTCGGGGATGGGTGAATTATTAGGGGTTATGTGATCAAAGCCTCCCTGTCACTATATTTTGCTAGCGCCACCCTCACCTCACGTAGGGTGTAGCAGATACCCCGTGCCGATTATCCAGGTTGGACGGCATGTCTCTCCGTTGAGGTCACCGTGGATTGCCGGGCCAAGTGGATAACATTCTCTTGCTTCCTAGCCGATCACATTTCGTCCTAATAGTTCAAATCACTTTTTATATTTGTTGTCATATCTTACATTCCAGTTCACCTTTACTTACTGTACTTTTACCGTGCTATGATTCATTTCTCATATGCTCTACCTGCCTTTTATACTGTACCATGATTACGAGACTAAGTTCTATTTGAAAGAAGGGTTACAACCCCGGTCCTTGTTTGGTTTAAGGGTTGTAACTCAGCTTTCAAATGGTTCCCAAGTCGTCGAACTCACCTGTTCTACCTGCTTTCATACTGTGCCATGGTTATGGGACTAAGTTCTGTTTGAAAGAAGGGTTACAACCCCGGTCCTTGTTTGGTTTAAGGGTTGTAACTCGACTTTCAAATGGTTCCCAAGTCGCCGATATCTTTGTCTTGTATTTCATTATTACTGTCTCTTATAGTATTTCTCAATTCATATGGAACTGCTGTTGGTGTTTGTACTTGCTCATTTTCCTGACAGGATACGTTGATAAATTTTACAGATAGCTTGGAAATTGCCTGCTAGCCTAGAGGAGACCCATTAGAGGTTGTTTAGTTAGTTATTCTTAGTTGTCTGGAGTTGTATTTATTTTATGGATTACTGTATTTGAGCTTTGAGATGTATTCTGAGTTTGTACCTTAGACACTTAGACTTCTATCTGTTGTATCTCTTTTCGATTTCATGTTTTATCTATCTTCCTTTATGCTCTACCTTAGATGTGATTGAGTTTACATTCTGCTATGTCACCCCCATTCGGGGAGTATAAACTGTTTAGTCTTATACTGTTAGATGCATTGAGACCTAGGACAACGTTCTACCGCCGACACTGCGACGTAGGCTGGGCGTTGTTACGTTCTCGTGCCCTAACTTTAGGGTACGGGTCGTGACATGGATGGCCACTCATACCTGGGTACGAAGAGGCAATTGGACAGGGCATCAAAACCGACGACTCCGGAACAACTCGGTACAAGATCGCCATGTGCCTGAAGCGGATGAAACAATAACTAAAACTATGGCTCCATTCAAGTCCTAGTGGAGAACTCACTTCGAAGAGGCAAGAGCTCAGCTTCATCCAAGAAAAATTACAAGCAGACCTCCTCTTTGTCGACCTCATCAGACGAGAAAGAGAGTTGGTCGACGCCGTGGGACAACTACAAATGGCAGAAGAAATAGCCGCGGCCCAGCGTGCCAAGTGCTCATGGCTGAAACAGGGGGATCAGTTGACACGCTTTTTTTACGACGTCATTAAATGAGGCAACACCGTAACCAAATCCAACCGTTAATATATATCAATGACAACACGGTCACCACAACAGAGAATGTTCGCGAGATAGCAGCTGGGTACTTCGAAGATCTCTATAATCAATCTAGTTAACAAATTTTCCTGTTCTTATTTGCAAAAAAAATGGTGACACAGGCGGGTAATGAGCGTCTTCTTGCCCCTATCACCATGGAAGAAGTGGAACAAATAGTAAAGCAAGCAGACAAGGCCCCTGGACCAGATGGCTTTGGCGACAAGTTCTACAAATCTCATTGGGGGGCACTGAAAGACCGAGTCCTAGAAGCGATGTCAGAATTCTTCGAGCAAGGGAAGTTACCGAGAGAGCTAAATCATACGTTCCTTACACTGATCTCCAAGAAAGAATGAGCAATGGACCTAGCGGTCTTCCGACCTATTGTTTATTGTAACTTCGTCTACAAAATTATTATGGGCATCATGTGTAGAAGGATGGAAGACTTGATGATTGATCTAGTTTCTCGCAATCAGGCAGCGTTCGTCAGGGGAAATCGATCTCAGAAAACTCTCTGCTAGCCCATGAAATTGTCAGAGAATTCAATAAACCAGGAGGACAAAAGGCCTGCATCAAGCTCGACCTACGAAAAGCATACAACTCCGTTAACAGAGAGTTTGGTTGCCATATTATGCTCGCCATGGGTTTCTCATCTCACTAGGTAGAAAGAGTGAGGGAGTGTATTATGACTGCTACCGTCTCAATACTCATCGAGGGGCAGCCGACTGGGTTCTTCACCAGCAACAAGGGGCTTCGGCAGGGAGACCCTCTCTCATCGTACTTATTTACCCTCGTTATGGAATACCTAACATGCCTGCTGGATGGGGTGGTTGCATAAGAATGAATCCAGCCACTACACAGGAAGATCCAACTGCATGTGAGTCATTTGATATATATCAATAATCTACTGGTGTTCCTGACACTGACTATGAGCGATCTAAGAGCCATATCTGACATTATGGAAACATTTGGCAAATATACAGGGTTGACACTAAACAGAGATAAAAGTCGTGTCTATTTCAACAAGACATGTCCTGATAAAAAAACATGCGCACAAGTGTTGGGATTCGGGAGAGCCGAATTACCAATGAAGTACTTAGGAATACCCCTGACAATTAACTATACACGAAATGAAGACTGTCATTCTCTGGTTGATTACATACAGAAACGTATAGAGGGATGGCAAGCAAAAAGCTTATCGTTTGGAGGAAGGATTGAACTAGTAAGGTCGACCATCACATTTATTTCTAATTACTGGCTACAAACTATCCAGCTCCCTAAAGCCACGGTGTAACAAATTGAAAAGCGCAGTGCAGATTTTATTTGGCGAGAACGCCATTGCGTAGGACATGTCACGCCCCGATCCGAAAAATCGCTTGTCCTCGCTAGACTTCACCCGAATCATCGTCCTCACTGGAGCGTGATGCCGCACGAGCCTGGAGTTGCGCTCGTGCAAGGCAAGATAACAAGTTCATATAGTGTTTATCTCAAATTGATAACATAAGCAGCGGAAGAAAACAAGGTATAACATAAGAATCTCTTTTATTGATAACAAACTGAATATTACAAAGGCTCTTAATAGCCCAACATATATGCCAATTGGCTACAACACTCATGATCTCTCTAGCTCACAAAGGATTACATTGTTCCATAAATTATGCCTCTTTATAGCCAATGTCACGCCCCGATCCTGCTAGGATCGTCCGACTTGCCTGGATCCCTGCGGGATCGATCGTCCTCGCTAAGGCGTGATGCCGTGCAAGCCTAAGTTGCGCTTGCACAAGGCCATGTACCTGCACAAAACAACTAGTCAAGCAAAAACATACGCACGCACCCATTAGTTAAGCGAAACACATGCACGCACCCATTCATTGCAGAAAACCAAATATTTGAACACAGAGATTTGAAATGGAAATACTTTCTTTTATTGATAACTTGATAGGAATACAAGTACAAAGCTTTGCAAACTCAGAGTGCCTTATATTTTGGCTACATAATTCTCTTTAAAAATCTCTTTTGAAAATAGTCGCAATACCCATACATCATATCCCTCTATTACATGCTGGAAATAAAAGACACCTTCAGAAGGAAAAGAAACTTGAAACTTGACTGGAATTGAAAAGTAGCTTCGAGGCGATCCACAGCTCTACTAGGCTAGACGAGTTTTGGTGCCTCACTTGAAATCCCCCTGTCTGCTTTTTGCTTTCTGAAAAGGATGCCCACAACGTGGGTCTGCACACATCATGTACTGGCGAGCGGCTCTTCGCCGAAACTTACAAATATCTGCACTAATTCAATATGTGAAGCTACATATTTACTAGTGATCTTTCTACTTGTCTAGGTTCTTTTTAACAATTCATATGAAACATGACAGTAGAATTATGCATAACCAACTTACCAACGCCGACAGTCATCCCTGCACAAAACAGGTTTGCACAATTTGCATATGAATATAAGAAGCATACTATACCATCATCGTTCATTGTTAGGCTTTGCATAAGGATTTGTTCACATGCATGTCCTAACTACATGGTGGTCCATGGGCCCGTCCCCCATGATTAGCCGCTGTGACTCAATGGTTCAGCTCGTCGCTAAGGACACAACATTTCTGAGGTATAGCATTTACCCCGAGGTGCTATTACAATCTCTCCTAGGCAGATCGATCCTAGGTGCCACCAGAATCGTCGAGAGACTATTACCTTGTTAATAAGTTGTCCGAGACCAATGCATGACTCATTCTTTTTATCAGATAAAACCTAGCAGTGCAACAGATAGCGACCAGTTCATAACTAGCCTTAATCGTTCGGTCATTCATTTGCATTCAGTTCTTATTCGGTCATTCGATAGCATTCAATAGCATTTCATTTCCTTTGCAGTCATTCGTTAGCGTTCAATCTTTTTCTTATCTTTTGTTATTGAGGTATCGTTGATCACAGGGACAAGGCAACAGAGTGGACTAGAGATCACTTTTATAGGGCGTACAAATAATTGCAAGCCCGGTCAAAGTAACTCACCAAAACGAATCTTAGTCGAGAGAAGGAGGGACTTCACGTGCCGTTCACGAACGATTCACGCAGCCTACATTGGCACCAACAGTTGATTAGCATACTTCGTCTCTTTCTCTCAAGATTCGAAATGAATGCAAAATGCGATGAAAGCGAACAATGAAAACCAATCATCGAAAACCAACACGAAAACGCATTCATCAAAACCAAGCAGCGAAAGAAAACATCCAACAAAACTCTTGGATTCATTTCAATAGAAGTCAATCCATCAATTGGAAAGGTTCATTGTATTTCATCCGTGATCAATCGATACTGGCAAAGGTTTCCCAAACACTCAATTCAAGGTTGAGACATCAAGCCGTAGGTATTACATAGTGGACCGCGAGGAGCGGGGCACTACAGCCAACAAATAGTCTTCGACCGAACATCTCCATGTCGTAAGTCCGAACGCCTATGCGGTAGCTCCTCTTGAACGCCAAGGACTCCATACCTTGGCACGTTCAAGCTAAGCTCCACCCCGAGCCAAATATACCTGAACCTGCAGGCAAACTAGTGGGGGATTAGTGCTTTCTTTCTCGCTGCACTGATCAAGACCCACTCGTACCCAAACCAAACACTAAGTAATTTTAGTGGACATGCAACATTATTGGTGATATTTCTATTTAGCCTTATGATCAGTTTCATGGCAATATTCGACATAGCAACTTAATATAATTGTGTTCCATATCGTGTTCCTGCAGCAGATACAGTTAGACATGATCTAAACATAAATATAGTGAACGTGCTCATCTCCGTTCCGTTTTGCTTAGCCTGCAATGGTTAGACTTTACATAAGAAAGCCTTCAATTCATGCAACCAATCATAAACCTAGCCATATGCATATGGGTAGCAGGCCCTGCGCCTGCACCCAACTCTAATCTCAGCCCACCGGCCCTATCTATATGAAGGTCACGGTATTTCGCACCGTAATGGACTTGACATCTCTTATGTGTAAGCCTATGATCACTTCGATATGGGTTGCGAGCCCAGTATCCGAAGGATCCCAAACTTACTAATATCATAGCTTGTCACAACAATGGTCGGTCTTAAACCGTCCGAATAATGTGTACCATAAATACCATGCATAATTCCCTCCTAGGCCGAACGGTCCCGGTGCCCCGGTCGTAACCGTCCGAGGGAAGACGCACCCGTGCACGGGCCATCCGAGTCCATTGACCATGTAATACGCGACATAACATACAAGTCCTACATTCCAACCCATCTCGTGTTCCATAAACGTAATCCCCTTATCTTTCTCTTAAGTTCCATCGGCATTATGTCCCAACATATCCATATTGATGCACGACGTCCAACGACTTAGACTTCTCGTACTTATATTCAACGCATTTCATTCATAAGTTATTCACATAACCGTGGTTCCGTAGTTACTTAGTCACTTTGTAGCTTTCGTGCACGAGGGCACGTTTAATGCCGTAATCAATGTTCTAGACCTAGTATTCAATGTTCTCGAAGCCGTGCACGTGATGCACATCTCAATATCATATTCCAATGTTCTACCATCATTGCCCTACCGTGACCCGTACACTTGATACACGTCGCTTCAATTGTTCAATGTTCAATGTTCAATGTTCTACCTTAGTATTCGACACATACTGAGACCTTAAATAGCCCGAGCCACGCTCGCTAACTCAATAGCTACTTACGTATATAATGATATATTTTATTAGACGTGAAGGAATAGGGAGAGAGTCAAGAACCCGCCCACCTTAAGCCGATACGCCTTGTCGTTTCGCCGTGTTGATGCGGCTGGATTCCATAACTTGGTCTCATAGCTAACTCTCGGACTTAGCTATTTCTTTGAACTGTAACGTCCCAGTCCGAAAATACATAGGACTAGGAACGTAGACATGCCAGCTGTATTCATACGAAGTACATAGGCCCTGTATGGATAAATAAGCTGTAAAATACAGCAGAACCATAACTAATCTCATCCACACAAAATAAATGAATAAAAAGATATCATATAATGATAATGAATTGTCTTGATACAATAGGTTGGGCGGAGACAAATCCACTACCAACAAGTAAAGAAAAAATACATGAGAAAAGAAATGAATTTGGCGGGCGAGGCGAAGACGATCCAAGTACAATCAACCTCGAAGAAATGGAGATGGTCACGGCTAGAGCTAGAACACCTGCGAAAGATAAGAGCACACACCTGGAGAGATAACCAGGTCCTCAGAGGGACGTAACAAGACACATAATATCATGCCATATAAACTGAATAAATATTGCTCAAATAAATAAGTCAATTGAATTATAACATGGTCCAATACACACATATTGAACTAGCTTACCATCCCCCCAACCAAACAAGGACAGGAGATGGTAAACTAATTTACGGTGACATATCTTTCCATGCTATGAATCTAATATGGTATCCGGACCCCAACAAGGTTCAATACCTTCTCATCGAAGTAGTAAGCCACACCTACAACCAAACAAGGACAAGATGTGACGAACTAATTAGCGACAAATTATTGTTCCAAGCTACGGTCAGATACAAGTACCCAAACTAAAAGTACTCGTACCTAACGGATAAAGGTGCCTAACCGTTCTAAGTAAAATATAGTCAAGAACAATCCTTTCTACGCATGGGCCCTGGATAAATAGGATTAGCGTAGTCCCCCCTCGGGGCACCAGAGGCCCAATAAGTAAGAGCATAACGTTTCGCAGAAATGTCAGTGGCCGTCAGTAATCATGGGTAATCTGACCTGCATCTCCGACGGAGCTCACGGGTTACAAATGGGAAAGTGCATCGAAGCCTATACGCTAAGAAATTGTCCTTTTCGCCCAATGCCTACTATGTTGTATCCACAACATAAACCTCTATAACCGCTAAGTCAAACTAAGCATGCAACCTCTATTAGCGGTTATTCCTATCGCACGACATGTAAGTACCGGTGGCCAGCCAATCATGCACGTCCGTATTCTATATGCGACACACAACTTCGTGGTACAACGTGTCAAAGCCAATGAATGCAACACACAAGGTGGTCCCTTAAATCTAAGTTTAGTGTGTAAGAAAAATAATACAGAGCCGAAAATATAACTGAATAGTAAGTTCTAACAGGTTATGCCATGTATCACAGTTTATTTTGCATAAAAAATAATGAATAATGCATAAAATATGAGCTAAAACAAATAAACAACAAATAGCAATGTGGTTTGCCTGGTAGTACGCCGGGTGTGCTGCGATAATCACGGTGGCACGAACTGCGACTTTGGATAATCAACTACACAAGGTGACCGCTGATGGTGGCACAGACAGTTCCATTGGGTCCGGAAGGGTCAAGTTAGTTAGGGATGATAGGACGTATAGAGTGACGAGGGAATGGGATTAGTCATGGGCATGATGAGAATCGAAGGTATTGGATTTAGATAATACGTATACTATTTTAGGAAAAATATTAACTCTACTCGAAAAATATATTTTTATTAGTTAGAAAAAACTTAGCTATATGCTAGAAAATCTTATTAATAAAGGGCCCAAAACTATTTATAGTAAGGTTTAGTTGGAAATAATATAATATATAAAAAAAAAACTACAAGTCCAAGAAACTATTTATTTATATAAAACTTAAAATAGTATATTACGAGTAATAAAGACTATACTGGCCTAGTTCTATGGCCCAAGTATTTAATATAATATAATCTCATAAAACCCCTTCCAAGGACTAAGCTCATAATATTAAATCATTTTAGTTATCAAGCAACGAAATATATACGAAAATAAATATATTAGAGCCCATACAACATATATTTCTATTACAAGATAATTTTAGAAAAATCATTTAATATCTATATTTATTTTAATATAATTTTTAATTAGTGACAATACCCATACTAGTTTTAATTTTAACAAATAATAATAATAATAATAATAATAATAATAATAATAATAATAATAATAATAATAATAATAATAATAATAATAATAATGAAAATAATTATAACAATGATTTAATCAAATACAAGGAAAACACAAAAGCAAAAGCTAAAATAAATAAATAAATAAAATAATACAAAACCACTGATCTGCTGCTGTACCTACTCGACATTGGTTAAGAGAGGAGAGAGATTGAAAAATCTACACAGAAGAACTTGAAGAGTGAGGAAGAGGGAGAGGAGAGATCAGGGCCGTCGGGTCGGGGAAGTGAGGGGGGAGGAAGCGGGGAGATCAGGTGGCGGCGCGAGGGGGAATCGGCTGTGCGGCGCATTGGACGATGGCGGAGCGCTGGGGCATTGGGGGAAAGCGCGGCGGATCGGGGCGGAGACCAACGCGACGGCGGGAGACTTGGGGATCACGGCTAGATCGGGGTCCGAGGGGATCGGAGAGGGTTCAGTGGATGGAGAGGATGGGCGGCGGCTCGCGACGAAGGGGAGGCGTGCTGGCGCAGATGGCCGGGCGGGTGCGGCAGAGTGGCACGCTCACCGGCGGGGGTTCGTCGCGGGTTAGGTCGGCGCAGGTCGGGAGGAAAACGGGGTTTCGAAGGGGGACGGCTCGTCCGGCGTTTTCCGGGGGGCGTGGAGGAAGGGCATGGAGGCGGAGAGGGTTTGAGGATAGCGGCGCACCGGACGGGCGGTTGACAGCCAGAGAAGAGGGTTCCGGCGCTGGGGCTCGCCCGTCGGGCAAGGCGACAGACGCGGGTGTTCTTCCGACGGTGGCGGTGGGTTTAGGTTAGGAGTTTTCTTCTTCTTTTTCTTTTTGGGTTACGGTTCGCCGGCGATGGCCGGGGTGGCGGTGGTGTTGGTGATGATGGAGGAGTTGGGCTGGAAAGTTGGCGGTGGTGGTGAGTTCCAGGGACTGGCGAGGGCGGAGACGCCGAATGGCAGGGTTGAGGGGGTTGGACCGGTGGTGGTGGTGCTGGTGTTGGCGGAATGGTCGATTGGGGTGGTTGCGGAGGTGGAGACGGAGGTTGGTTACGGGAGTTGGGGTGGTTACGTCAATGTTGCTAGTGATGGTCGAGGGGTGGTGATGGTGGTAGTGTTAGCCGGGGTCGAAGGGTTCGACGGGTGATCGAGGTCGGGTGTGCGGTGGTGACAGGGATGTGATGAGGATGACGAAGGTCGGGATTTGGTCGGTGGTTAGGGATAGGATTATGGTTAGGAATTTATTGATGTCGGGGTATGTCTGACACGGGTAAGGAGATTAATAATATACTTGTAAAGATGGAATAAGAATTTGGACGGAGAACACGGACACAATGGACAACACATTTGGTTGTGGAATTTTGGATAATAGAAATATATGGATGAGTACCTGCCTATTTATAGGATGTGGGAATTCTCAATTGGATAAGAATTATGAGTAGTTTAAAACCCAATTAGATAATTCTCTACTTAATTTAAATCAATTCAATAAATTCAAATCCAAATCTAAATTAATTTTTAAATCTAATTAAATTACATCCTTTAGTTTAAAATCAAATAAGATAATTCAAATTCCAAATATGGATATTAATTTAATCTATTCAAATAAATCCAAAAAAATCAAATCAAGATTTAAATTGCCACAATAATTTCAAAATATATTTTCCAAAAATACTAATAATAATAATTTTAAAAATAATAAATATTTTTAAATATCTTTTTGAATAATAAAATATTAATATTAATAAATTTTGAAAATTACATCTTTATTTAATAATAAACTAATAAAAGATTTATGAAATATATGCACGCTCGCACATATTCGCACTCGTCTAGCAATTTCGAAAAATGAACTTTAGTGCACGACGTACAATACGACTATGCGACGTATAATACAAAATTTTAAATCTGTACCAACTTTAATTAAAAAAATATAGTAGGAATTTAGGGGTTTTACATCCTACCCAACTTAAAAGAATTTTTTTCTCAAAATTAAGAATTAGTAGGGAGGTAAGAAGACACAAGAGGGGTATCGATGGAGAACAAACAATGACAATGTTTCGAAAAAATCATGTCGTAAGGAATCGTGATATAAATCATAGAATTTAACACGGGTATGATTATGAGGGTCGCGAATTATGGCACGAGTAGAAGATTAAGGGTTTAAAGTTAGTAATGATATCATGCAAAGGAATGATATCAAGAGAAAAATGAGAGGCCTAAAAGATATGTTTTGAAAGTAAGTTGACGGCACGATTTAAGTGAGCGAACTAGGGTTACACCCAAATTAAGCGATGTGGAAGGTTCATGATAGCGAATATAGGGCCAAGAAAAGGATGAGTGGTTTAGGATGAAGATATAGCAACATCGAGTGAGAATGGTCATAGTTTATAGGAAAGCTAGAGGAAGTTCTGGTACAACGCCTTCGTCCTTCTAAAATAGGTGAAGGCAAAAGTAATATAGAGTTTGAAGGAGGCGTTATCGAATACGAATACGTGATTCAAAGACGATCGAATAATTTCAAAAGAATTGTCAAGGCAGTCGTGGATGAGATTCTAGAGGACAAGTTTAGCTATGTCCCCATCCATGTAGAATGATAGATAAAAGCGAACCAAAGTGCACTAGGTTGATCAGACCATCATGCACCAGTTCTGAGTAGACAATACGTTAGTGGGAGCTCTTCCAATAACATATGTCGTGAACAAGCTCGATAAATCAATGAACTTGCAAATCTAGTTTATAGTAGCAACATTTCTTTTTTTTTTTGAAGAATAGTAGCAACATTTGTCAAGAGAGTGAAATTATAGGTACGAGAGTTTAAAATTGAGAGGGAGTACAGTCGAACTTCTAAAGGATCTAAGTCATGTCCTATGATGGTCTTTATACAGTCATCCTATAGTCTTCTTGTCCAAGTCCTTGGTTGGCTAGACGGGTTAGGGTCCTCCAGATTCTAGAATCTAAGTAAACTTGCTAATATAGGTCACAAGGACAAAGGGATTGCTAGGTCACAAGGCATTCTACCCAACTTAAAAGAATTAAACTAATGGTGTTTTGGGACAACTTAAACATGTCTAACTAATAGGGTCACCTTTCTAACCTCTAGCAAGCACGAAGGGAGAATAAGAATAATGATAGAAGGAATGCAATCGATGAGTCGAACGGTAGTTCGAATATGGAATCGAAGAAAAAGGTCAAGTATATGGATGAGATCCTAGACTCTAATCCTATACGCAGGCTTGCTTGGTACGGTAAAGTAACCAAACAATTTATCTTGACCTGCATGGGCCACCATAAAAATATATAACGCCCCAGTCCCAAAATACGTGGGACTAGGAACGTAGACATGTCAGCTGTATTCATACGAAGTACATAGGCCTCGTATGGATATGTAAGCTGTAAAATGCAGTAGAACCATAACTAATCTCATCCACACAAAATAAATAAATAAAAGATATCATATAATGATAATGAATTATCTTGATACAATAGGTTGGACGGAGGCAAATCTACTACCAATAAGTAAAGGAAAAATATATGAGAAAAGAAATGAATTTGGCAGGCGAAGCGAAGACGATCCAAGTGCAATCATCCTCGAAGAAATGGAGATGGTCACGGCTAGAGCTAGAACACTTGCGAAAGACAAGAGCACACACCTGGAGAGATAACCAGGTCCTCAGAGGGACGTAACAAGACACATAATATCATGCCATATAAACTGAATAAATATTGCTCAAATAAATAAGTCAATTGAATTATAACATGGTCCAATACACACCTATTGAATTAGCTTACCATCCCCCCAACCAAACAAGGACAAGAGATGGTAAACTAATTTACGGTGACGTATCTTTCCATGCTATGAATCCAATATGGTATTCGGACCCCAATAAGGTTCAATACCTTCTCATCGAAGTAGTAAGCCACACCTACAACCAAACAAGGACATGATGTGACGAACTAATCTGCGACAAGTTATTGTTCCAAGCCATGGTCAGATACAAGTACCCAAACCAAAAGTACTCGTACCTAACGGATAAAGGTGCCTAACCGTTCTAAGTGAAATGTAGTTAAAAACAATCCTTCCTACGCATGGGCCCTGGCTAAATAGGATTTGCGTCGTCCCCCCTAAAGGCACTAGAGGCCCAATCAGTAAGAGCATAACGTTTCACAGAAACGTCAGTGGCCGTCAGTAATCATGGGTAATCTGACCCGCGTCTCTGGCGGAGCTCACGGGTTACAAAAGAAAAAGTGCATCGAAGCCCACACGCTAAGGAATTGTCCTCCCCGCCTAGTCCCTACTATGTTGTATCCACAACATAAACCTCTATAATCGCTAAGTCAAACTAAGCATGCAACCTCTATTAGCAGTTATTTCTATCGCACGGCTTGTAAGTACCGGTGGCCAGCCAATCACGCACGTCCGTGTTCTACATGCGACACACAACTTCGTGGTACAATGTGTCAAGGCCAATAAATTTAACACACAAGGTGGTCCCTTAAATCTAAGTTTAGTGTGTAGGTAAAATAATACATAGCAGGAAATATAACTGAACAGTAAGTTCTAACAGGTTATGCCATGTATAACAGTTTATTTTACATAAAAAAAATAATAAATAATGCATGAAATATGAGCTAAAATAAATAAACAGCAAATTGCAAGGTGTCTTACCTGGTAGTACGTCGGGTGTGCTGCGATAATCACGGTGGCACGAACTGCGCCTTCGGGTAATCAACTACACAATATGACCGCTGATGGTGACACGGACAGTTCCATTGGGTCTGGAAGGGTCAAGTTAGTTAGGGATGATAGGACGTATAGAGTGACGAGGGAATAGGATTAGTCACGGACAAGATGAGAATCGAAGGTATTGGATTTAGATAATACGTATACTATTTTAGGAAAAATATTAACTCTACTCGAAAAATATATTTTTATTAGTTAGAATAAACTTAGCTATATGCTAGAAAATCTTATTAATAAAGGGCCCAAAACTATTTATAGTAAGGTTTAGTTGGAAATAATATAATATATAAAAAAAACTACAAGTCCAAGAAAGTATTTATTTATATAAAACTTAAAATAGTATATTAGGAGTAATAAAGACTATACTGGCCGAGTTCTATGGCCCAAGTATTTAATATAATATAATCTCAAAAAACCTATTCCAAGGACTAAGCCCATAAAATTAAATCATTTTAGTTATCAAGCAACGAAATATATACGAAAATAAATATATTAGAGCCCATACAACAAATATTTCTATTATAAGATAATTTTAGAAAAATCATTTAATATTTATATCTATTTTAATATAATTTTTAATTAGTGACAATACCCATACTAGTTTTAATTTTAACAAATAATAATAATAATAATAATAATAATAATAATAATAATAATAATAATAATAATAATAGTAATAATAATAATGAAAATAATCATAACAATGATTTAATCAAATACAAGGAAAACACAAAAGCAAAAGCTAAAATAAATAAATAAAATAAAATAATACAAAACCACTGATCTGCTGCTGTACCTATTCGACATTGGTCAATAGAGGAGAGAGATTGAAAAATCTACACAGAAGAACTTGAAGAGTGAGGAAGAGGGAGAGGAGAGATCAGGGCCGTCGGGTCGGGGAAGTGAGGGCGGAGGAAGCTGGGAGATCAGGTGGCGGCGCGAGGGGGAATCGGCTGTGCGACGCGCTGGACGGCGGCGGAGCGCTGGGGTATTAGGGGAAAGCGCGGCGGATCGGGGCGGAGACCAACGCGACGGCGGAGGACTTGGAGCTCACGGCTAGATCGGGGTCCGAGGGGATCGGAGAGGGTTCAGCGGATGGAGAGGATGGACGGAGGCTCACGGCGAAGGGGAGCGCGTACTGGCGCTGATGGCCGGACGGGTGCGGCGGAGTGGTGCGCTCGCCGGCGGGTATTCGTCGCGGGTCAGGTCGGCGGAGGTCGGAAGAAAAGGGGGTTTCGAAGGGGGACGGCTCGCCCGACGTTCCCCGGTGGGGTGACGGAGGAAGGGCACGGAGGCTAAGAGGGTTTGAGGACAGCGACGTGCCGGACGTGCGGTTAACAGCCAGAGGCGAGGGTTCCGGCGCTGGGGCTCGCCGGTCGGGCAAGGCGACAAACGCGGGTGTTCTCCTGACGGCGGCGGTGGGTTTAGGTAAGGAGTTTTTTTTTCTTCTTTTTCTTTTTGGGTTGCGGTCGGCCGGCGATGGCTGGGGTGGCGGTGGTGTTGGTGATGATGGAGGAGTTGGGCTGGGAAGTTGGCGGTGGTGGTGAGTTCCAGGGACTGGCGAGGGCGGAGACGCCGAATGGTGGGGTTGAGGGGGTCGGACCGGTGGTGGTGGTGCTGGTGTTGGCGGAACGGTCGATTGGGGTGGTTGCGGTGGTGGAGACGGAGGTTGGTTGCGGGAGTAGGGATGGTTACGTCAATGTCGCTAGTGATGGTCGAGGGGTGGTGATGGTGGTGGTGTTAGCCGGGGTCGAAGGGTTCGACGGGTGATCGAGGTTGGGTGTGCGGTGGCGACAGGGATGTGATGAGGATGACGAAGGTCAGGATTTGGTCGATGGTTAGGGATAGGATTATGGTTAGGAATTTATTGATGTCGGGGTATGTCCGACACGGGAAAGGCGATAAATAATGTACTTGTAAAGATGGAATAAGAATTTGGACGAAAAATACGGACACGATGTACAGCACATTTGGTTGTGAAATTTTGGAGAATAGAAATATATGGATGAGTACCTGCCTATTTATAGGATGTGGTAATTCCCAATTGGATAAGAATTTGGAGTAGTTTAAAACCCAATTAGATAATTCTGTACTTAATTTAAATCAATTAAATAAATTCAAATCCAAATCTAAATTAATTTTCAAATCTAATTAAATTACATCCTTTAGTTTAAAATCAAATAAGATAATTCAAATTCCAAATATGGATATTAATTTAATTTATTCAAATAAATCCAGAAAAATCAAATCAAGATTTAAATTGCCACAATAATTTCAAAATATGTTTCCAAAAATACTACTAATAATAATAATTTTGAAAATAATAAATATTTTTAAATATCTTTTTGAATAATAAAATATTAATATTAATAAATTTTGAAATTTACATCTTTATTTAATAATAAACTAATAAAAGATTTATGAAATATATGTACGCTCGCACATATTCGCACTCGTCGAGCAATTTCGAAAAATGAACTTTCGCACACGACGTACAATACAACTATGCGACGTACAATACAAAATTTTAAATCAGTACCAACTTTAATTTAAAAAATATAGTAGGAATTTAGGGGTTTTACATGAACTACTTGGTTGATTTATCCTATCGTGCCCATGCCACACTTTGTTGCAAGGCGACGATTTGGTTTTGCGGACAGTTTTCTGAATAAAGCAAAATGCCGACCTCTTATCGTCCAGCGTAAAAGCATACCTTTGGCCAACGTAACTCTTGCTTCGATTCGCATTGATACTTCTTTGGGTCAACGTAACTCTTCGAGTCAACGACTCATCATAATGCACCGTACGGAGCGGGGCATTACATAATATACCACTCAAAATAAGGTTTGTCCTCGAACCGAAACCAATACTTAAACCCAAGTGTCTCGCTAGATCATTCCACGATCTCGTGCTACTATCGTTGGAATCATACAACTTAGTTTGGATCATACACATATTTTAGGCGTCCCACCAATATATGTATTTCAGCCAAGCTTAGTTGTAGGATATCGGGATAACTAACAAGCTCCACTTAAATCCTCAAGCACCAATCAGTCCGTACTCGACCTAGTCTTATCTTAGCGCCTAATTCCCAAAATACTCCTCGTATGTTTATTCCATAACATGCGATCATTCTCCAAACATTTCTGTACTTAACTTGATTCAAACCGTAACTTCGATCCCATATGTTTCTCGTCGGCCAACTAACGCATGCATTGCATCAAGTCATTGTACATCTGATCGCAATAATTCTCTGGAACACCTATTCGCCCAACCGTTTTCTATCTCTCGCACAACTCAAGTCCTTCATCCAATCATTCATAACATTTGGCCTTAATGACATGGACTAAGTCCAACATGTCTCAAATTCCCTTGTCTACCATTCGTACTAAGTCTCGCACACACCTATTCCAACATGATCCACGTTCTCGAACCATCTACGCATCAGGTCTGGGGCTACCCTCGTTCGGTAACTTATCCAGACATCATGCTTAATCTCTCCCGACACAAGATGTCCACTTGAGTCTACGATGCTCAAAGACAACAATCTTTCTGACCCAAGGTCTCTTACGATATGTCCATCTTCTATTCTCGACCGAGTACGAATCTTTTACTCAATTCTCGAATCAATCCCGACTAGTTCATTTCGTAAAATAGATAGCGCGCTCAACACACATAGCCTAACCGTTACTCAAACCGATCTACGACACAACTCTTAGGGTCGTTCTACTATCCGTCGCTCTCGCGTATTGCAGAATTCTTTCAATCGCCTTACCGCATTCCTATGTTAAGTACGTTCCTCAACATCTATTCAATCGTCGACCAACCAAGTCTATTTTCATACTTATTCGATCGGTCATAATTTTTCTTTTGTGACCATATCGTTCTAGTCGAAGGCTACTCGCTAACTTTCGAAACACGATACTCACTCGCTTAGACTTATCCTCAACATGCACTACATAATTCCTTATCCTTGACAAAATTTCTTATACGACTTTTTTAGGGTCATCCTATGGGACTTCAACATTCACTTGATTTGTCGGTCAAGTCTTCTAGGGTCATCTGTCCCGAAACTACGCTCGATAATTGAAGATCATCAACGAGGGACAGTTACAACGAACCATGCTATATCCTATCGCAGAGCCAAATCAATTTCTGATAATTTGTATGAGACTTTATCCAATCCGACGTAATTTAACAATTTATAATTTATCTACCCCCCGCGCAACTGATGCGTCATTAACTACTCGAATCACTTATGCACATTGCATGTCGTTACTACTCGAATCACTCATGTATTATCGTCGACTATCCTTGTTAGTCGTATGACATCTACTCGCCTTAGGTTCGAGTTTAGCTATTCGTGATCATAGTTTGACACATTCCATACTCATCAAAACCATCTTCGAACAACTTTCGCATCAAACCACAAGTCCAATCCGATTTGCCGTGTCTTGTAAGTTTGATCATCCCCGCTGTATGAATTACCATACCAGCGCTCACGCAGAATGATCGCCCTAATTTGGCATGACGTATGTGCGATGCTGTAGTTGCACTCGCATAAGACAAGAATGTCAACGTTGTAGTTATCTTCGAAACAATCAAGCACTTTCGTTTTCATCCAAGTAATATCCATCCACCCTCAAACTCTTCGAAGCATTCCTATCGTTATCATCCAACCTACCATCAACTTAACTTGCATCTTATTCTTCCAACAATAATACTCAACATAATTTTCGTTCATTCGATCATAGTATCCCCGAGTTATTGCATATCATCTTTGATACGCCTCAATACCATCGTCGATATGCATAACTTGAACATCTTCCTTTCTTATAAGCTCCAATTCGTTGCAATCACTGCCATTTTCCGAACTCGAATACGAATCAAGTCTCACATACCAAAATCCATTCCGTTGTAACTAACTACCATCATCGAGACACGATTTCCAATTTATATATTCATTCTCATATCCCTAACTCATACTTTAAATCGTGCTACCGACTCGTCGTGCTAATTCAAATTCGCTCGTACGATTTCTTCATACCTACTCAACACGTTCCGTACAGTTTTCATACCGACTTAACTCAATTCTGATTGAGTCAACTATTTCCTCAAGCAATACTCCCTCGTTAGGCTCAGCCTATCGTTCGACTTATACATAACGAATCCTCATCTGACTTATCATCCCTGGGTACGACTTCATGCATAATCGTTCAACTTAATTCATCGAGGCATAGTCGCATCGACTTTTATCAAGTCATTCCTATTCAAGTCTCGGTACTACTCCGTTCGTTGAGGACAAACATATCGTAACAATACAATCGTCTCGTTGTAACCTATTGCAAGTCACTAACTGGCTTAACATAGCTATCGCTAAGTGGTATTCCATATACCACTCAGGAATCGAGCCTATCATCATCGATACAACACTTTGCTATACTGATCGCACAAGTGGTATTGCATATACTACTCAAAATCGAGTCATTACTCGACTTTCCACTCCGCATAGGTCTGACATCTATTTCAAGTTTGCTATCCCGTGGCGATCCTTCTGATCCCAGCTCTAGCGTTCTTCTCGCTCGAGTTGGCACAACAACTGGGCCAACATGCACAATCGTTCAATTAAGTTTGACATACATTAAATCTAACCGTACCATGGCGATCATATCGACCATACCCACAATATTCGCTCATTCAAAGCTCAACGCGACATACGGCCAACATAAATGTTCGCCTACTCAACTCGACTTAGCGACCAACTCGACTCGTTACTATCGCATCCACGATCTTCCAATCTTACTCATTGCAACTCGTGCAACAACTCATTCTCGGTACTTAAGATCATTTCTTAATCTCGTCCAACATATCGCTATCCATCCGCATAGCCATACAACACGTATCCTACCATGTCGACTCATTGTACTGTTGCAACGAACGATTCGTGACTTGCTGCACTCCGTGCAACCAACAATACATAACCATTCGCATAGCAACATAGCACGCATCTCCTCACATATCGATCCGTTGCACTTCGTGCAACCAACAACACATATCTTCTCGCACTTCGTGCGACCAACAACACATAATTTCTCGCATTTCGTGCGATCAGCAATACGTATATCATTGTACTTCATGCAACCAACATCACCATATTCGTTGCACTTCGTACGACCAAAATTCCATAACTCGTTGTACTTCATGCAACCAACGTTCTCCGATGGCACTCGGAGATAGCGTGATAGTCACGACATACTTATGGCAGACGTACGTACTTAATGTAGACTTATTGTATGGAACATCCAATGAAGCATCGAGTAGATCCATGAGCCATGCGGTTGCGAAAACAACTTAGAGTCAACTGAATTCGATAGTAAAGCAACTTAGGGTCAAAGAGATTTATGCACGGTCCAGAGGATGGAACCGCTCTGATACCAACTTGTCACGTCCCGATCCGAAAAATCGCTCGTCCTCGCTAGATTTCACCCGAATCATCGTCCTCGCTGAAGCGTGATGCCGCACGAGCCTGGAGTTGCGCTCGTGCAAGACAAGATAACAGATTCACATCGTGTTTATCTCAAATTGATAATATAAGCAGCGAAAGGAAATAAGGTATAACATAAGAATCTCTTTTATTGATAACAAACTGAAGATTACAAAGGCTCTGAATAGCCCAACATATATGCCAATTGGCTACAACACTCATGATCTCTCTAGCTCACAAAGGATTACATTGTTCCATACATTATGCCTCTTTATAGCCAACAAGTAGTCTTCGGCCGAACATCTCCATGTCGCAAGTCCGAACGCCTATGCGGTAGCTCCTCTTGAATGCCAAGCACTCCATGCCTCGGCACGTCCAAGCTAAGCTCCGCCCCGAGCCGAACATACCTGAACCTGTAGGCAAACTAGTGGGGGATTAGTGCTTTCGTCCTCGCTGCACTGATCAAGGCCCACACGCACCCAAACCAAACACTAAGTAATTTTAGTGGACATGCAACATTGTTGGTGATCTTTCTATTTAGTCTTAGGATCAGTTTCATGGCAATATTCGACATAGCAACTTAATATAATTGTGTCCCATATCGTGTTTCTGCAGCAGATACAGTTAGACAAAATCTGAACATAAACATAGTGAACGTGCTCATCTCCGTTCCATTTTGCTTAGCCTGCAATGGTTAGACTTTATATAAGAAAGCCTTCAATTCATGCAACCAATCATAAACCTAGCTATATGCATAAGGGTAGCAGGCCCTGCGCCTGCACCCAACTCTATTCTCAGCCCACTGGTCCTATCTATATGAAGGTCACGGTGTTTCGTACCGGAATGGACTTGGCATCTCTTATGTGTAAGCCTATGATCGCTTCGATACGGGTTGCGAGCCCAGTATCCGAAGGATCCCAAACTTATTGATAACATAGCTTATCACAACATTGGCCGGTCGTAAACCGTCCGAATGATGTGCACCATAAATACTATACATAATTCCCTCCTAGGTCGAACGGTCCCGGTGCCTCGATCGTAACAGTCTGAGGGAAGCCGCACCCGTGCACGGGCCATCCGAGTCCATTGACCATGCAATACGTGCCATAGCATACAAGTCATACATTCCAACCCATCTCGTGTTCCATAAACGTAATCCCCTTATCTTTGTCTCAAGTTCCATCGGCATTATGTCCCAACATATCCATATTGATGCACGACGTCCAACGGCTTAGACTTCTCGTACTTATATTCAACGCGTTTCATTCATAAGTTATTCACATAACCGTGGTTCCGTAGTTACTTAGTCATTTCGTAGCTTTCATGCACGAGGGCACGCTTAACGCCGTAATCAATGTTCTAGACCTAGTATTCAATGTTCTCGGAGCCGTGCATGTGATGCACATCTCAATATCATCTTCCAATGTTCTACCATCATTGCCCTACCGTGACCCATACACTTGATGCACGTCGCTTCAATTATTCAATGTTCAATGTTCTACCTTAGTGTTCGACACATACTGAGACCTTAAATCGTCCGAGCCACGCTCGCTAACTCAATAGCTACTTACGCATATAATGATATATTTTATTAGACGTGAAGGAATAGGGAGAGAGAGTCAAGAACCCACCCACCTTAAGCCGATACGCCTTGTCGTTTCGTCGAGTTGATGCGGCTGGATTCCATAACTTGGTCGCATAGCTAACTCTCGGACTTATTCATTCCTTTGAACTACTCGGTTGATTTAGCCTATCGTGCCCATGCCACACTCTGTTGCAAAGCGACGATTTGGTTTCGCGGACACTTTTCTGAATAAAGAAAAAGGCTGACCTCTTATCGTCCAGCGTAAAAGCATAGCCCTTGGCCAACGTAACTCTTGCATCTATTCGCATCGATACTTCTTCGGGTCAACGTAACTCTTCGAGTCAACGATTCATCATAATGCACCGTGCGGAGCTGGGCATTACATAATATACCACTCAAAACAAGGTTCGTCCTCGAACCGAAACCAACACTTAACCCCAAGTGTCTCGCTAGATCATTCCACGATCTCGTGCTACTATCGTTGGAATCATACAACTTAGTTTGGATCATACACATATTTTAGGCGTCTCACCAATATATGCATTTCAGCCAAACTTAGTTGTAGGATATCGGGACAACTAACAAGCTCCACTTAAATCCTCAAGCACCAATCAGTCCGTACTCGACCTAGTCATATCTTAGCGCCTATTCCCAAAATACTCCTCGTATGTTTATTTCATAACATGTGATCATTCTCCAAACATTTCTGCCCTTAACTTAATTCAAACCGTAACTTCGATCCCATATGTTCCAAACTGCTAGTCCTAATAATAGTCAACAACGTAAAAAAAAAAAAAAAAATAAAATAATGAAAAAATTGACCGAGGAGAATCAAGGAAAAAATGACTCAGGAGAATTTGAACTCCTGGAAGTGAACTCTATTCCTATGATTGAATTCTCAATGACAGAGAAGTTCCACCAACAAATTGACCAGCTTGACTTGAAATTTGAACTTTTCTAAAGACAGATTGAAAATATGAGAATTTCCTCCACTGACATCATGTCAAATAATGATGGCTTCTCATCACCAAAATGTAATAATCATGTGTTATTTCCAAAAGTGGATACATTAAGCATGAACACAATAGAGGTTATCAGCATAAAAATAGGTTATTTACAAGTGAGGTTGGCAAAAGTAACACGTAAACAAGTTTTTGATAGTTGATTGTAGAGCAGACCCATGCATAAGAAACAAATAAGTTACAGTACATTAAGTAAAACAAAAACTATAGCTCGAGATTTGGACTACAGCTACTGTTTAATTAAAGGGTTATTTACACTAACTACCCCTATGTTTTTGATTTATAACACGGGGTACCCCTGATTTAAACTATTTACACTAACTACCCCTCCCTTTAGAAAACGTAGGGGTAGTTAGTATTATAATTTTTTTATTTTTCCTTAAAGTAGGAGTACCCCGTGTAATAAACCAAAAACATAGGGGTAGTTAGTGTAAATAGTTTAAAAGTAGGGGTACCCCGTGTTATAAATCAAAAACATAGGGGTAGTTAGTGTAAATAACCCTTAATTAAACAACATCCTACGTGCATTTTAAAATTAATACAATTAAAGAAGAATATAAGCAAAGTTACAACTCACTTGGTCACACTTGCTCTCTCAAGTGACAATATAGTGTGGCTTGCTAAAATCTACAACATGTCAGTATATATAAGCTCAGGACATGATTAATTAATGCAACACTGAACCTCGGTTTTGTGCAAATAATAGTAATTGTTAATTACAGAGGTTCCGAGGAGGTGAGAACGCACGCACCAACAGCCCCGACGAATGGCGATCTTGTGGATTCGTGTCCAACTCCAGAAGACACGGCGGCGGCTAGTGGCTCTTGCCAACGGGTGGGTCCCGCCGGCGCTGACGCCGCCGGCGAGGGCATGGCTTCCGTTAAGTGGAGACGGTTTAAGAAGAGAAGAAGAGGAGGAAGAAGCCAATGGAGGATCAAGTCCTAAATGTTCTTCATATGCTATCATACAAACCAGCTGCATGCATCCCAACTGGCTTACCAACAAAAACCTGCAGGATTGATTAATTGTTATATTAACACTTATTAGGGTTTTCTCATTGTCTCCTAGCAATTGTGGGCTCAGTGACATGTAATTTAAACTTTGTATAATTGAGTATACTAAGCTGATGATCGATGTGTGTATTATAGAACATCGAGTTATATAGGTATTAACACAAATATGAAAGAATAATGCTATTTGTCCCTCCAAATTGTACCTCCAAACCGTCTCTCCTTATGTGGCAGCTGACGTGGCAAATTTTAAAATTAATGTTAACATTAACATTAAAATTAATATTAACATTAACAATAATATTAATATTAACATTAACATTAAAATCAACATTAACATTAATTAATATTAATATCAAATTAACATTAATGTTAACATTAAATTAACATGGACAAAATTGGGTAATTAACCTTTTGGGTTAAAATTTGTCATGTCATCGGCCATGTCAGATGACACATAATATTATTTAGACCAATGCTATTTGTCCCTCCAAATTGTACCTCCAAACCATACCTCCTTACGTGGTAGCTAACGTGACATATTGATGTGGCAGCTGACGTGACAAATTTTAAAATTAAAATTAAAATTAACATTAACATAAAATGAACATTAAAATTAATGTTAACATTAACATTAAAATTAATATTAACGTTAACATTAATAATAATATTAATATTAATATTAACATTAACATTAACATTAAAATCAACATTAACATTAATATTAACATTAATTAATATTAATATTAATATTATTTAATATTAATATTAATATTAATATTAATATTAATATTAATATTATTTAATATTAATATTAATATTAATATTAATATTAATATTAATATTAATTAATATTAATATTAATATTAATATTAATATCAATATTAATATTAATATTAATATTAATATTAATATTAACATTAACATTAGTATTAACATTAATTAATATTAATATTAAATTAACATGGATAAAATTGGGTAATTAACTTTTTGGGTTAAAATTTGCTATATTAGATGACACATAATATTATTTAATATGCCACGTTAGCTGCCACATAAGGAGGGATGTATTGGAAGGACAATTTGGAGGTACGAATAGCATTACTCTATTATTTAACATACCACGTCAGCTACCAAATAAGGAGGGATGTATTGAAGGGACAATTTGGAGGTACAAATAGCATTACTCAATATATATGAAATATTATAGTTAAGCAAGGACGAAGCTAGTATTTTAGTTTACTCTGGGCTGAACTTAAAACATCCTAATTTTTTTAACTAAATAAATGTTGTGTTAGTATCATCATGTACATATTTGTTCGTGTCCATATCGTACCATGTCTGGCTAATGTAGAACTGTGTCCAATGTAACAAAATAAGTAGGAATCGGACAAAAATTATTTAGTTTACCAGGTACTCTTTTAGGCATAGACTCGAACACTAAAAATCTTTGGTATCCACTTTCACCATCATGAGAGGATTCGTGATGTGGCAGAACTTACCGGTGGTGTAGAGGTTCGGACAATGATGGTGTGCCAGCTAGCGGCGGGACTTAGACTTAATGGTTATAAGCTTATGTTCAAGTATATTTATCTTAAGGATTATTTTGTATAAGGGTAGCAGGTTTAGAACCAATTAGACTTGGGTACTTGGTTTGTCCGTTTTAGATTTTAGGTACTCGAACTTTTTTTAGTAATAAAATTGAGCTTTTAGTGATGAAATGAATCTTTTAATAACGAATGTTCGTCACTAAATGTGTCACTAAAAAGTTTCAGGTTTTTGACCTAATTAGACATTGGGTACAGGGTTTGTTCGTTTTAGACTTTGGGTACTCAAACTTTTTAGTAATGAAATTGGACTTTCAGTGACGAAATGAATGTTTTAATGACGAATATTTGTCATTAAAATATGTCACAAAAAAGTTCTAATACTCATCTTTTAAAACGGACAAACCCAGTACCCAAAGTCTAATTAGGTCCTAAACCTGGTACCCTTATACAAATTAAATAGTCCTTTAATTTTAGCTGTGAACTTATCAAAGTTATTTAGACAGTCAAATGTGGAGAAATAATATATTGTGTTTACAACTTCAAATAATTACGAAGTAATAACAACTGAACTTGTGTCAGTCACAAGTAATGGCTATTGAGATTCTGCTTTCTTGCCAATTTTCAATGAACTTGTGTTAGTCACAACTTATCAACTGTATACGGAAGAGAGAGGGGGTTAGGAACTGGGTAAGAGTTGAAAGAGGCAGGGATATGGGGCTGGGCTAGGATCTGGTAGGATACATATTTATGATATATATTTTCTAGAAAATTTGGGGTAGGCTCCAGCCCACCCTAGCCAACTAATACATCCGCCTATGTAGTTAAGGAACAAATATGTAATCCACAAACAGTAGTGGTGACATAATTAAGAGTTATGACCCTGGTTGGGAGAAGTTTTGATAGAAATTTGGATATGTTGTGAATATAGAAGAGAAAGAGAAGAATATTGGTAGCCAGAAAGAATATACGTAATTTTTGTCATTGATAACATATAAAGAGAAAATGTGATAGAGTTTGTTGTGAATATGGATAAAGGGCATCCATATTTGAGTCTATCCAAATCACAACACTCTCCCTTGGATGACACTTTAATTATTGTCTCATTAAAAACTTTTCTACGAAAAAATCCATCTTTTGGGAGAAAAATTCATAGAAAAAAAAAGAGTACAATAATATTCTTCAGGAATATGATTTTCATGAATATGATTCTTCAGGAATCTAAGTGGGTGCGACTTACACTACCTCGTTAAAAACCTTTCGAAGGAAAAGTCCAGTAAAAAAAACCTCAACGAAGGAAAAGAATACAATGCACAAAGACATGATTCAAGATGTCTCCATTAGCATCTTCGGGATGCGTGCATCTTCAAGATGCTCCCCCTCAAATTATAAAAATTTGCATATAGTTCTTACATCAATAAAGAAAGAAAAACAATCCTTCAGTACATATGAATATTACATCTCATCCCAATCTTTGTCTATACATTTTTATACATATTCTCATATCCTAATGAATACTTGTAGACTTATTGGTTATTTCTGGAAGCTTGCAACTCCCCCTGATTATTGAACGGTTGAAATCATAGCCATGCACATTCTCCGTTTGCTTTGATGAACTTGCCGCAGTGATTTGCTTTAATTCTCTCTAAAATATTTGTAACACTATTTATAAAATATACCTTGCTTGTGGAATATCTTTAACGAGTATCTGATAAATACTATTCACCTGCATATCTCATTAGATCAAAACATTCATCAAGAAAAATTTACGTGCCTTATCTCTTTCTAGTATATGTGTGTAGATGCATATCAGCATATTTACATAAAATATTGTACTGAGTGAATGACAATAAAGAATTTGTATTTACATATGGTACTTTAGGACCAGAATATGTTCTTTTGGTCATAACGGATCTGATTGATGTGACCATTTTTGGTATATTCTTCATATTAATTCTTTTCAGGAGATTTATCTCTTCAGAAGATTTATCTCTACATGAGATTTATCTCTTATCTTATCTCTTTAGGAGATACATATTATCTCTTCATGCGATTATAGTATATCTCTTCTGGAGATTCATATTTTCATAATATTACAAGAGATCTCTTCTGGAGATTCATCTATTCTAGAGTTTATCTCTTCAAGCGATTATGTAAGATCTCTTTTGGAGTTTCCAATCTCTTCGAAAAATTCTAATCTCTTCGGAAAATTCCAATCTCTTCGGGAGATATTATCATATTTTCTCTCTCTTCAGGAGATTTTTTTCTTGAGGTACTTTAATCTCTTCAGGAGATCTTCTTCAGGAGGTACGCTATAAACCATTTTGATGAACCCGTTCAAGGATTTCTTAATACAATCAATGAGCCTATCACATTCTTCTGGATGTTTTAGTCCGTATATGGCTCATTTATAGATTCTTTAGGGATAACATGATAATTTCAAATCCTTTAAGGATATACCTAAAAATTTTAAATCCTCGACCTTCTAGGATATATCTTATCGTATAGGTTATCATGATAAAACAATATATTTATTCATATTCTATTCATGATCATTTCGAGAATCCTTGAGCTAACATTGCTCTTAAATATTTGGATCTCTATTTGTTACAAATATCCATTCAAAACCTACTAGATTTATTCCTTTTGGGTTTTGTATATAGGACAAACACTCATTTAAAACCTACCGAGTTTATTATTTTTGGGTTATTGTAAGTCCATGAACCCATTTTTAATTTATTATTGCCCCACACACACACACACACACACACACACACACACACACACACACACACACACACACACACACACACATATATATATATATATATATATATATATATATATATATATATATATATATAGTTCTTGATGGGTTAAATATGGAAGAAGTTTTTGCAAAAATGAATACATAAGGGACCCCAACACAAATATTCCAAATTCAAATTTTAATCTGGCCGATTCCCTTAGATAGCTCTATTCGATTGAACATACCCAATATGAGATTTTTTTTTCCAAATCCTCCATCTAATCAAGATCAATCCAAATCTGAGTCCAAATCAAAATCCTCTATCTAATTTCTCTATGATCAAATCCATACATTGATGTATAAATAAATGAGATAGGCAAACGATTTTCTTTTCCATCCACGAACCCTAAAATCCCTATCATCTTCCCATTGAAGAGTGCAGTCGGAGTTGTCAATAAGGCCAGACGAACACTGCTCGAGATCTGTCAGTAACCTTGTCTTTAATTACAACCATTACCATTATGCCAAAGTTCTGTTTGATTTAATGACTAAGAAGGTCTAATAGAAGGGATGGGTAGGCAGTGTAAACTGATGGAAAGGGGCAGACTGCTAAGAGTTGAACCCAATACTAAATGTATACAGCCTTAGCAAAATCTATGATATATTTACAGTATAAAAAATATGGGATATTCTCGTATGGACACTAGGGGACCTGTATTGGTGCCACATACTGAACCATATCAGTATCAAGGAGATTGTGGTGTTCCTGGGTTCGTGTGTGGGTAATAGCAGAGGATAGGAAGTACTCAACTATTCATGGGTCAATGGTAGGGTATCAGTTTTCGTATGGGTTCCTGTGTATTCTATATAGTTCGTGTAGGTATGGGTGCAAGGCTCTGCCTATATACATGAGGTTACAATGGGTGTTCCTGGTCTAAGGACAGTAGGTAGGGTGTTCATGTGTCCTAATAGTGTATATCCTAGGAAATAGGCCAGGTCACCTATTAAGTAGGTGTAGTTGAAGCCATAAGTGATGTAACCCTGTGAAGCAATGCCATAATTAATAGATGTGCAGTCCTATATATGAAATATGATAGGGTCTTGGTACTGACACGTTTTTAAAGTCCATGATTGATCAGAGTTGTGACTCTGGAAGTCTTGCCTGTAATTATGTTCCAGTGAGGCACTGGAACATGTAAAGTGCTGCCTACATGTTCAATCCACGAATATGTCTCTGGGGGTTGAAACTAGAGAAGGGTACTGCTATTAGTACCCAGATACCTGTTGGGTGTAGCATAGTATTTGTAATGCCCCAGTCCCAATATACGTAGGACTAGGAATGTAGACATGTCAGCTGTATACATACGAAGTACAGGGGCCTTGTATGTATACATTAGCTGTAAAATGTAGTAATCCATGACAAACTAAATCTCATCCACATTGAAAAGAATAATAATATAAAAATCAACTTGAATATTTATGATACAATCGTTGGACGGAGACAAAGTCCACTACCAACTATCTCAATGAAAGAAATGTACAAGAATCGATCCATAAAATGGCAAGACGAACCAAGCGCAATAGTCTTCGAAGCAATGGAGAGAATCACGTCCTTGGCTAGAACACCTGCAATGAATCATGAAAGCACACACTTAGGAAACAACCAGGTCCTCAGACGGACGTAGCAAGATACAGGAAGAACAAGCTAATATGAACTGTCAGAATAATAAAATAATAAATAATAGACTATTCTAGACACAAATATGCAAGGGAGATTCTAACGACCTAATGTGCAATTTAGAGGACAACTTTCATGTGCATGGATGGGATTTTAGGCTGTGTACGTAACTGGCATCCAGTAATCCGTATCCGTCTGTAACGTCCAAAACGTCAGAGGACATCTACAAATAAATTGCCACAGTTCCATCCGGAGACTGTGGTTTACCTGTTTGGATTTCCATACGCACTAGCGACTGTCCTCCCCCAATATTTCCCATACTGTTCAAGTCATGTCCATGGCTCGTTCAGTTTTGTAACTACTTGAGTTCTAAAACCCTAGTCATAGCAGTTACGATCACCTATCCGTCACACGACTTTAGAGAGGGCCAGTCCATAAGTCGTTTCCCTAGCAACATGTCTCCAACAGTGTAGTGTGTGTGTCATGGCCAAGGAAGATATAAGGATATCCCCCCAACAAGAAGGGAGTCTGCTAACACTAAGTTAACATGCATATAGTAAAGTAAAACGACTAATAGAGTCGCTTGCACCCAAGTATGGCTTGGACGCGCAGTTTATAACAAAGGAAACTAACAATATAAAAAAAAATAATGCAGAAAATAAATAATTTGACAGTTAATTAGCAAGGTATACTTGCCTGTTGCGACGCCTGGTGAGCTTCCTTGTGTGGTACAATAAAGGTGGCACAAGATCGACTTCAGTGTTACAACTATGCCAGACGGCCTCTGATGATGACACTGACTGCTCCATTAGGTCCGGGACGGTCATAATAGTGAAGGTTGACATAGGGTAGTCTAGGATTGGCGGGGGAATAGGAGTAATGGGATTTATTCATGGATGTGGTCATAATCGAAGAATTTGGATAAACAATATATGATTTTTTTAAAAAACTATTTATAATGCTTGAATGCTATATTTTATTATCCCAAAATATAATAAAATTATTTTAGGTCAAAAACTTAATTTAGTTAGTAAATATTTCGTATACCACTTGAAAATATATTTGATAGCTTGGAAATTCATTTTTATTAGTCACAATACTTTCTAGGAATTTATTGGTATATATATGTACAAAAAAAATATTGAGAGTCAAGTAACTAATAAAGTTACTAATTAATAATAATAATAATAATATAATATTCACAACAGTATAATATACCAAAAATTTTATTTTTATAATGATAATAATAATAATAATAACATACATACCTTTTAACAACAATCCATACATTATAAATGTTACATTAATAGTAATAGTAAAGGATAATAATAATAATAAAAATAATAATAGTATTAATAATAATAAAAATAAAAATAATAATAATAATATTAACCTTTTCCTCTTCTTCCTCGTTTCACGAGGAAGTCAGCAAGTAAAAGAAAATAAAAAATAAGAAAAGAAAGGGAAAGCAAATAAGAGGCTGAGGAAAGGAGAGAGAGAATGGAAGAATGAGAGGGAGAGAGAGTGAACGCGAGAGAGAGGCGGGAAGAGCAGGGGAGAAAAGTAAAGGAGAGAAGAAGAGTCGAAGGAGGATGAGGGGCTGCGGAGTCCCACGGCGCTCCGGCCTGCACGGCGTGGTGCGGTGGTCCGTCCGCCGCTGGCCGGAGGGAGGATCGGTTGCGTGGCGCTCCGGCGTGAGGGGGTGCGGCTGGAGGGAGAAGAGAGGGGAGATGTGGTCAAGGGAGAGGGTGAGCGGGAGTGGAAAGGATGAGGCGGCGGAGGCCACGGTGCTCCGGCGCTGCGGGGGATCGGCGCGGAAGAGTACATGATCGGGTCCGATGGGCGGAGGCGCCTAAGATAGGGTCGACGGCATCCTCGACCATAGCCCCAGATCTGGCGGGATCGGGCATGGCGAGTCGCCGACACGGGAGAGTCGGCGACGAACGTCCAGATGATTCTCTCTCCCTCTCTTATCTGCGATTGGTTTTGTGTGGCGGAGATGAGATGATGGGGTGTGCGGTGGTTGGTCCGGCCATTGGCCGTGGTGGCGATGGTGGTTATGGTTTGTCGAGATGGATTGATGTTGGTGGCTGTGGTGTTCTTGGTGAGGTTAGAAGAGGCTACGGTGGTGGTGATGAGGATCTCCTGGTGGTGATGAGGAGGTTGATGGCGGTGGTAGAGGTGACGATGATGGGTGGTCGGCTAAAGGAGGATCGGGACAGGAGTTGAAGGGTCGGGGACTTGTCGTTCCAGTGGTGGCGGGTTGGTTTGGGTGGCGACGACCGGGTGTGATGGTCGGTCGATCGTGACAGGGGTGTCTGTGTGTTTGTTATATTTTTTTGGGTAGTATTTTGGTGGTCGGATCTTGGTGATGATTATCGGACGAGGAGGGGTGGTTGCCAGCAGTCGGGCGTGGTGACGGTGGTGAATGGGCGTGGTGCTGTTCAGGTCAGGGACAGGGCTGGTTGTCGTGAAGTCGACGGCGAGATAGTGATGGGGGCGAAGGTGGTGATGACGTCGACAGGAGGCAGGAGCAGCGGAGGCTAGGCTAGGGCTAGGATTAGGGATTTATTGTTTGTCGTGTCGGGGTTGTCGACACGGAGAAGAACACAATGTATATGTAACATATCGAATAAGAATTGGACGGGGAGGGAAAACATGGACTCGATGCACTCACGTGGGTGGGGAAATATTTGTGGAGGAATTTGTGAACGGTAGCAATTTGTGGATGAGTACCTGTCTTTTATAGGATGTGGAAATTCCAGTTGGATAAGGATTCGACCCAATTTTATTATTTAAATCTAATTTTAGATAATTTACCATATATGTTTTAAAAAAGTAAATCCAATCAAATACAAATGCAAATCCAAATCCAAGTCGTATTAGATTTTATACATAAAAATCTTTTTCCATAATTTAGCTAATTTAAATAATTAAAATCTTGATTTAAATATCCACATTTATTAAATTAAATACACTTTTAAAATTTACTATTAAATAAATTTCAAAAATTACATTATTAATTAACAATAACTAATAAAATATTATGAAATATATATGTAAGCACAAATAATGTATACATGATTATGTTTTTCCTAGTATACAATAAAATATTATTTATGATTAATAAATGCTAAAAATAAAAGGCTTTTTATAGCAAGAATAATAATTATATATAATATTTTGAAAGTATATAATAAAATAGAAAAATATTTTTCTAAAATATGTACGCTCGTACATATTCGCACTCGACGAGCAAGAAAAACGAAATCTTGCGCGTGTCGTACACTACGTTATTGAGACGTATAAATACAAGAAAAAGAAATTACAGCACCAATTTATTAAAAAATATTTAGTAGAAATTTAGGGGTTTTACATCCTACCCAACGTAAAAAAATTTTGACCTCAAAATTAAGAATTAGTAGAGGGGTGAGAGGACAATTCAACGCTCAACGAAAGATGCATTAGGAAGTCTCGATGTCAATAACGGCGAGAATAATCATGGGTTAACGCAAGAATGAAAATAAATAGGGGTTAGAATATGCAATAAAGGTTAGAGAGAATAGATTAAATAACTAAAAGGTATGATTTGAGAGTGGATTGAGGGTCATAGGTGATAGGGTATCTAGAGGAATTTATAGTACCACGCTTCCATCCTTCTAAAATAGGTAGAGGCGAAAGCAATAAGGAGTTCAATGACGATTTTATCGAATACGAATACATGATTCAAAGGCGACCGTATAATTTCAAAAAAAAATTCAAGGCAGTCGTGGATGGGATTCTAGGGTCAAGTTTAATTATGTCTCATCCACGTAGAATAATAGGGCGTGAACAAGATTGATAAAGGATGAGCTTGCAAAACTAGGCTATATTTGTGGCGTTAGTCAAGTTAGTCAAAATATACGTACGCTAGATAATGAAGAAGGAAATACGAACAGTACTAAGTTCCTTAATAGGTCATAAAGTCAATGGAAATACTAGACCGTGAGGTATTCTACCCAACTCAAAAGAGTTAAGCTAGTAGTGTGATGGGGCAATGGGTGAAACATTTAAGATAAACCACAAGTTAAGTATTTAAGGAATTAAATAGATCACAAGCACTCATCGGGTCGAAAGAATTGAGTCGAGGTTGAGTAAGTCAAGATTGGATATAATCACATGATTGGTAGATGACTAACTACACTTGAGTATATACAACTACCATGGCACGCATGATATGGCAACTAGCGTGGAATACTTCTAAAAATTTTAAACTTAAGTTTTCCTCAAAAAGTTTCTTATCCATCATGACTTTAAATCTTAAATTCTTTAAACCAATCTCAAGAAGTGAACCTTAGCATATCACTAATCAAATCTACCAAGATTGTTAATGTTCATAATCAAAACTTGTAACTCTAAATAAATTTATAGATCATAATTCATGAAACACTATTTGAAATTTCTTCCAAAGTCCATTTCACATCTGTCGAAATATTTTAAACCTTTTTTTTCACTTCAAACTTAAAAACTCGTAATCATATTACAATATTTAAAATCCACTTTAAACTAATTTTTATATCTCTTCAAGGACTTTCAAGAATGAGTAATCATAACTCCCTAACTCAAGACTTTCAAAACTCAAAATCAAATATCAATTTGTTTTCCTCATTTGTATATAGTTTCTAGCTATCTTCTTGTAGTAATAAAATTCCAACAATCTCATAAGTTTGAAATGTTGCTACTACCCAACTTGGAATCAATTAATTCTCCTATAAGATCATACATCAAGAAGATATGGTCCTTTGATTCTTACAGTAAAAATGCCTTTATAACTCCAATATGATCTCTAATGCATGCTAATTGCCAATGAAATCTTCCAAGCCATGTGTTTGACCTATAGACATATACTAGTGTAGTCATCTTCCTAACGATTGGTAAGCATGAAATAAGAGGTAAGGTTTATGGTAAGAGAGATCAAGCAGGATGCAAGGAAGTCGAACGAGAGTTCAGAGATTTGAATCAAGGAAGGTGATCAAGTAAGTGGATGAGATTTCTAGACTCTAAACCTAGATGCAGGCTCACATCGGTACAGCAACGTAACCGAAGTGATAAACTTGACCTGCATGGACCACCACAAAAACATCTAACGCCCCAGTCCTGATATACGTAGGATTAGGAACGTAGACATGCCAGCTGTATACATACAAAGTACATGGGCCTTTTATGTATACATAAGCTGTAAAATGTAGTAATCCAAGACAAACTAAATCTCACCCACAATGAAAAGAATAATAATATAAAAATCAACTTAAATATTTATGATACAATCGTTGGGCGGAGACAAAGTCCACTACCAACTATCTCAATGAAAGAAATGTACAAGAATCGATCCATAAAATGGCAAGACGAACCAAGCGCAATAGTCTTTGAAGGAATGGAGAGAATCACAGCCTTGGCTAGAACTCCTGCAATGAATCATGAAAGCACACACCTGGGAAATAACCAGGTCCTCAGACGTACGTAGCAAGATACAGGAAGAACAAGCTAATATGAACTGTCAGAATAATAAAATAATATATAATAGACTATTCTAGACACAAATATGCAAAGGAGATTTTAACCGCCTAATGTGCAATTTAGAGGACAACCTTCATGCGCATGGGTGGGATTTTAAGCTATGTGTACGTAACTGGCATCCAGTAATCCGTATCCGTCCGTAACGTCCAAAACATCAGAGGGCATCTGCAAATAAATGGCCACAGTTCCATCCGGAGACTGTGGTTTACCTGTTTGGATTTTCATACGCACTAGCGACTATCCTTCCCCAATATTTCCCATACTGTTCAAGTCATATCCATGGTTCGTTCAGTTTTGTAACTACTTGAGTCTCTAAAACCCTAGTCATAGCAGTTACGATCACCTATCCGTCACACGACTTTAGAGAGGGCCAGTCCATAAGTCGTGCCCCTAGCAACATGTCTCCAACCGTGTAGTGTGTGTGTCATGGCCAAGGAAGATATAAGGATATCCCCCAACAAGAAAGGAGTCTGCTAACACTAAGTTAACATGCATATAGTAAAGTAAAACGACTAATAGAGTTGCTTGCACCCAAGTATGGCTTGGACGTGCAGTTTATAACAAAGAAAACTAACAATATGAAACAAAATAAATAATGCAGAAAATAAATAATTTGACAGTTAATTAGCAAGGTATACTTTCCTGTTGCGACGCCTGGTGAGCTGCCTGGTGTGGTACAATAAAGGTGGCACAAGATCGACTTCGGTGTTACAACTATGCCAAACGGCCTCTGATGATGACTGCTCCATTAGGTCCGGGACGGTCAGAATAGAGAAGGTTGACATAGGGAAGTCTAGGATTGGCGAGGGAATAGGAGTAATGGAATTTAGTCATGGATGGGGTCATAATCGAAGAATTTGGATAAATAATATATGATTTTTTTTAGAAAACTATTTATAATGCTTGAATGCTATATTTTATTATCCCAAAATATAATAAAATCATTTTAGGTCAAAAACTTAATTTACTTAGTAAATATTTCGTGTACTACTTGAAAATATATTTGATAGCTTGGAAATTCATTTTTATTAGTCACAATACTTTCTAAGAATTTATTGGATATATATATGTACAAAAAAAATATTGAGAGTCAAGTAACTAATAAAGATACTAATTAATAATACTAATAATAATAATAAAAATGTATTCTTCAAAATATATACATGCTTACTGTTGAAAATACTTATAGTATATAATACTCACAACAGTACAATATACCAAAAAATTTATTTTTATAATGATAATAATAATAATAATAATAATAATAATAACATACATACCTTTTAACAATAATCCATACATTATAAATGTTACAATAATAGTAATAGTAATGGATAATAATAATAAAAATAATAATATTAATAATAATAATATTAACCTTGTCCTCTTCCTCCTCGTTTTACGAGGAAGTCAGCAAGTAAAAAAAATAAAAAATAAGAAAAGAAAGGGAAAGCAAATAAGAGGCTGAGGGAAGGAGAGAGAGAATGGGAGAACGAGAGGGAGAGAGAGTGAGCGCAAGAGAGAGGCGGAGAGAGCGGGGGAGAAAAGTGAAGGGGGAGAAGAAGATTCGGAGGAGGATGAGGGGCTGCGGAGTCGCACGGTGCTCCGGCCTGCACGGCGTGGTGCAGTGGTCCGTCCGCGGTGAGCGGAAGCGGAGAGGATGAGGCAGCGGGGGCCGCGGTGCTCCGGCACTGCGGGGGATCGGCGCGGAAGAGTACAGGATCGGGTCCGATGGGCGGAGGCGCCTGAGATAGGGTCGACGGCATCCTCGACCATAGTACCAGATCTGGCAAGATCGGGCATGGCGAGTCGCCGGCACGGGAGGGTCGACGACGAACGTCCAGGTGATTCTCTCTTCCTCTCTTATCTGCGATTGGTTTTGTGTGGCGGGGATGAGATGATAGGGTGTGCGGTGGTTGGTCCGACCATTGGCCGTGGTGGCGGTGTTGGTTGTGGTTGGTCAGGATGGATTGATGTTGGTGGCTGTGGTGTTCTAGGTGAGGTTAGAAGAGGCTACGGTGGTGGTGATGAGGATCTCCTGGTGGTGATAAGGAGGTTGATGGCGGTGGTAGAGGTGACGATGATGGGTGGTCGGCTACAGGAGGATCGGGACAGGAGTTGAAGGGTCGGGGACTTGTCGTTCCAGTGGTGGCCGGTTGTTTTGGGTGGCGACGACCGGATGTGGTGGTCGGTCGATCGTGACAGGGTTGGCTGTGTGTTTGTTATATTTTTTTGGGTAGTATTTTGGTGGTCGGGTCTTGGTGATGATGATCGGACGAGGAGGGGTGGTTGCCAGCAGTCGGACGCGATGACGGTGGTGAATGGGCGTGGTGCTGTTCAGGTCGGGGACAGGGCTGGTTATCGTAAAGTCGACGGCAAGATGGTGATGGGGGCGAAGGTGGTGATGGCGGTCGACAGGAAGCAGGAGCAGCGGAGACTAGGCTAGGGCTAGGATTAGGGATTTATTGTTTGTCGTGTCGGGGTTGTCGACACGAAGAAGAACACAATGTATATGTAACATATGGAATAAAAATTGGACGGCGAGGGTTAACATGGACACGATGCACTCACGTGGGTGGAGAAATATTTGTGGAGGAATTTGCGAACGGTATCAATTTATGGATGAGTACCTACCTTTTATAGGATGTGGAAATTCCCAGTTGGATAAGGATTCGACCCAATTTAATTATTTAAATACAAATTGGGTTCAATCTATAATTTAAATCTAATTTTAGATAATTTACCATATATGTTTTAAAAAAATCAAATCCAATCAAATCCAATCAAATCCAAATCCAAATCCAAGTCGTATTAGATTTTATACATAAAAATCGTTTTCCATAATTTAGCTAATTTAAATAATTAAAATCTTGATTTAAATATGCACATTTATTAAATTAAATACACTTTTCAAATTTACTATTAAATAAATTTTGAAAATTAAATTATTAATTAACAATAACTAATAAAATATTATGAAATATATATGTAAGCACAAATAATGTATACATGATTATGCTTTTCCAAGTATATAATAAAATATTATTTATGATTAATAAATGCTATAAACAAAAGGTTTTTTTTAGCAAGAATAATAATTATATATAATATTTTGAAAGTATATAATAAAATAGAAAAATATTTTCTAAAATATGTACGCTCGCACATATTCGCACTCGACGAGCAAGAAAAATAAAATTTTGCGTGCGACGTACAATACGTTATTGAGACGTATAAATACAAGAAAAAGAAATTACATCACCAATTTATTAAAAAATATTTAGTAGAAATTTAGGGGTTTTACAGTATTAACATGGTTAGGAAGGAGGAAAGTGATATGTGTGCCTTTGTCCTGCCCTTAGAGTAAAGGTATGGTCATGAAGTGTCTAACTTAAATCAAGGACCCATCTATCCTACAGAGACCCTAATTGGTACATGGAGCTTCCAACAGGAACCAAAAAAAATATGGCGGAGGTTCTATGTCTACATCAATATGTAGATGATTCACAGCCAGTACATAACGATAAGTGAAGGGACTCTTAGTTGTGAGTATTAGTTAAAGTAGGAGTTGGGCGAGTAAAACCTAGATAGGTATCCAAGGGATGTGTCCAACTGTTAGTAATATCTCATAATAGTTGTTGTGGCAACAAGGGATCTTGTCATATAATTTAGGTCTGCATCAAAGGATAAAGAGTTGGGACAGATACCTATGGGTGTGCCACAGTTTGCAGCAACATTCCAACATCAATAAATACCTGGGCAAATACAATTGGTCACTAAGCTGAACCTTCTACAGGTGATGAAATCGCAACTTAGACTAAGGGAGTGTTTGTGCTAGGAATTAGGGAAAGGTTGAACTGCACTAGGCAGTATGTATGCGAGCAACAATAGGGGTTACATTTTCTACACATTGGCACAGTTCTAGTGTAAAGGGGGTATCAAGAAATCTGTGTAGGATAGGTACACTACCAAAATACAGCATTTTAGCAACGGATATTTAGCGACGGATGTATTCCGTCGCTAATAGCGACGGACTATCGACGAAACAGCGATGGTCTTCCGTCGAATTACAACCAATTATTTTTTTAATTTTAAGAGTAAATCTCGGTCGAAAATCTATCGCTCTATCGTCGAACATATAGCGACGGACAAATAACCCGTCGCTATGTCGTCATCCAGTTGTCAATATTTTGTGGGAAAATGTTAGGAAAAATTGGCACAAAAATTGGCGACCACATAGCGGCGGATTATCCGTCGCTAATCTGTCGCTAAATACTGTGTCCTAACATAAAACGAACCGACGGGAGGGGGAGAGAATTTTTTATTCCCTCCAAAATTTTCTCTCACCTCTCTCTCTCTCTCGCGTGCTCTCTCTCTTGGTGGTCGGGGGTGGGGGAAGAGGTGCTCCCCGCGGGGGGAATCGTGGCCGCGAGGGGGGGGGGGAGGGTCGTTTAGGGGAGCGGAGGAAGGGAGGTCGACGGATGGGGAGGTCGCGGGGGGGGGGGGGGTAGGGGAGCAGAGGGAGGGGGGTCGGGGGGTGTTGGTGGTCGAGGGAGAGGAGGTATGGGGGGATTTAGGGTGGGGCGACGGGTGGGGTGGTCGCGGGGCCGGGGGGGTCTTGGCGGTCAGGGAGGGAAGAAGAGGGGGGTAGGGTGGGGGCCCGGCCGGGGGGTGGTTTAGGTTGGGTGTCGGCCGGTGGAAAGGTCGCGGGAGGGGGGGTAGGTGAGCGGAGTTGGGCCGAGGTTTAATATTTTTCATATTTTTCTGTAATGCATGTATAAAAATGTAATGGCACGGTCAAGACTGATTTTTATGGCACGGTTAAGATTGATTTTTTATGGCACGGTCAAGATTGATTTTTTTTCACATTTTTCTGTAATGCATGTATAAAAATATTGGGAGTTCTTAGGCTGCAATCATGAGAGTCGTGCTTGAAGTCATTTCTTTGTCATGCTTAATATACATCAATTTTGTAAACTAGAAATTGCCAATGCATGTTTGGGCATCTTATTATGAGTCTGATCCTTGTGGCATGTGGGCTTATGCTTACAGTGCTCACAATGAACTCGATTTGATAGATCCAATCTACATAGAAATAAGTTGTACATTTTTGAAAACGACCTATCGGATTTTGGACCGCTAAACAGAGTGTAGTAAAAAGGATTATTTAGTATTAGGATCTCACATAATAGTGGATATTTGGATTTTTGTCTCGAAATTGTCCAATACTAAGGTTTGGGTCTGGAAGTCAATGTTCATTAGCCGAACATTGATTTTGGATCAAAATTTTAATCCTAACATTGGACAATTTTAATCCTAACATCGGTATCGAACTAGTTCACGGTATCGATATCGGTATCGGACTATTTCTATGAGTATCGGTATCAGATTAGTATCAGACTATTTATATGAGTATCAGTATCGGACTATTTCTATGAGTATCGGTATCTAAACCCTAACCCTAAGCCTATGAGTATCAGTATCTAAACCCTAACCCTATAAGTATCGGTATCTAAACCCTATTTATATGAGTATCGGTATCTGACTATTTATATGAGTATCAGTATCAGACTATTTGTATGAGTATCGGTCAGAGAGAGGGCCTTCTTGAGAAGCAGGGGAAGTAGAGCGACGAAGTAGAGGGGGGTCGGTATCGCACTATATATTTTTAGTTTCCACCGGGCTTCTTCGACAACATGGAGCATCTACCGATTCATCTAGCATACGAAGCCCATGTCGGTGCATCTGTTCATTATCGATGGATGTACCCATTTGAAAGGTAAATAAAAATCGATATAATTTAAGTAGAATTTAAGTAGATTTTATAATTTATTGTTAATTCTTAAGATAATTTGTCTCTCTAGGTACCTACACCATCTAAAGTCGAAAGTTGGCAATAATGCTCATATAGAGGCTTCGATATGCGAAGCATATCTTATCGAAGAGGTATCAAACTTCTATTCCATTTATTTCCATACTCATGTCCAGACAAATCGAAATAGACCTCAAAAGAATGACGAAGACGTTGAGGATGTAGGTATATTCAATTAAGGGGCAAGCCTATTGGGGCTAGTAAAAAACGGTAGTTGACTGACGATAAGTATGATACCGCTAATCGATACGTCTTGTTAAATTGTGACATACAAGAAGTGAGAGATTTGGAGAAGTAAGTGACTACACTTACACTCATTATAATATCTAATTTGGTGAAGTAAATGACTACACTTATTTTTATTCTCTCTAACAGTGTATTTAGAGATGAATTCAAAATGAGGACATCCAATATTACCGATGAGGGACTTCAAAGAGAGGTTGATTGTACCTTTTCTTCCTGGTTTCGCAAATACGTAAGTAACTGAGATAATATGTTATGCGGCTACCATTAAAATATATGCAGCTAAAACATTTAAATTATCAAAATTTGTTTACAGGTTTTATGGCCTGAAACATTACTCACAAATGAGAGAATTCGTTATTTAGCATTGGGACCGAAGGAGCATGCAAAGACTTGGCCAGGCTATGTCGTTAATGGCTTCAAGTTTAAGGCAACTCCGAATGCTATAAATGTCGAATTTCTCAATGATGACTTTAGTACCAAGGATTCTGGTGTTTGCATAAGAGGCACCATCTATGACGATGAGCCAGACTTTGACTATTTTGTAGTGCTTCAGGATATTATAGATTTACAATATGCTATCCCATGCATATTGTGATGTTTAAATGTTAGTGGTTCGATACGACACCAAATATTGGTTGGAGAATCGACAAACAATTTGGATTCGTCGATATAAATCATCGCATGAGGTATAGAGGGTCCGACACATTTACGATAGCAAGTCAGGTTGTTCAAGTCTACTATACAAGCTACCCAAGGCGTCATAAAGATCGATTTGACTGGTGGGCAGTATGTAAGATTAAATCTAGAAATACATTCAACATTGGAGACTCAGCATACAAAGAGGACCAGATCGAAAAGCCCCAAATACTTGGGACAATAGTTAGCGACGGATGTCGATGGATTCACGACGGAATATCCGTCGACAGGGTTCTGGAACTATTAAGATTTCCATAACCTAAGCGATGGATACTCCGTCGCTAAGCCGTCGCTACGTCATAGCATTAGCGACTAATCTGTGACAACCTAGCGACGGATTAACCGTCGCCAAGGTTCTGGAAACATAAAAATTTCTAGAGCCTAAGGGACGGATATTCCGTCGCTAAATCGTCGCTCTGCCGTCGAGTATTAGCAACTGATTGGTGACAGATTTTGCGTATCAGAAACTCTCTAATACGCGGTTACCGATGTACTACCGACGGACTTATCCGTCGCTAAAATGTAGTATCAGAAACTCCCTGATACTTGATTTGACGGAAATCCGTCGGCTAGCCGTCGCAAAATGTACGATGCTTGATGACGAAAATCTGTCGTTAAGTCGTCGAACGGCGACAGCTTAGCGACGGCCTTTTTTTTAGCGACGGGCTATTTTTCGACAAATTTTTCCAGTCAAATTCTGTCGGCAATCCGTCGCTAAGTCGATTTGCCGACGGATTAGCGATGGATATGGCCGTCGCTAATTTGCTGTATTTTAGTAGTGGTATAAAACCTGCGTACATGTGAAAGTAGAGGCTGTGGATGGGAGTCATGTGCAAACTGAATATGGCTTCATTGGGTGTATACTCCTGGGCACCTGACAGTAGTAAGAGGCATGCCCTTTTTATAGGTATAAAGTAGCTGTACCAAATTGAGGGAAACATGTCTATGTTAGACAGGTTTGAGTGTAGCCTGTATCACTAGATCTGTGGGAAGGTACTAGGAATAGGTTGTGTAGGGACCAATGAAAGGTAAGTATCAGTAAGTAGTAAGACTGGATAGGGATATTCTAGTTATGTATCATCAAATAAAAGGCTTACCTATTTATCCAGGTTTATGACTGGGGAAAGTTCACATAGGTAATCAAATATAAGAATGGATATGAGATACATGTGTCAGCAGTTTTAAGAGAATCTATATTTATATAGAATTTTACCTAGAGAAACAAAACCTGAGTAACCATATAGATAATCATATAGGTTGAACCAAGAGTACAAGAAACTATAGAGGTAGAGGTGGGAAGATAAGTTGAAGAGAATCAACAATGAACCTAGAAACTAAGCAGGAAATAGAGAAAATGGTTATCCTTCAACTACAATCATTAATTGAGTAAATTCTAAGTATGGGTTAAAAGTCTAAGGGAGCTTAGAAGTAGGGACCACTCAAGCCAATAAGGCCACTAGAAATACTAATTAATGATAACTAAAGAATGATTATTGTAGTTTAATTTCATGTGTTGATTAGAAATTCATGAATATAGGTTATGGAGACTTTGAATTAGCACTTGACTCGTGCCAGCAGCTCAGGACCACAGGCAAGTATACGTTGCCTATTTCTACAGTTCATTTATGCGTAGTTTTTCTCATATTCATGCTTCGTCGTTACTTGTCATTTTTTGTTTCTTTTCTGCTTATGTTTTATGCATGACAAACTGTTAGATGGACATGTTTTATGTATCTTGCTAGTCCCCTAGGACCTGGTGATCCCTCCAGGTTTAGCCGAGGTTGATCCAGGTGCAGAAGAGCAGGTGTATGAGCCGTACCACGATACATTGCAGCTGATGATGTCATTGATACTTAGCATCGTTTGGACTTAGTACTTTATTTTCCTGTCTCTATATTTTATTTTCGTCTACTGGTAGTGGATTTGTCTCCACCGGACATGACTTGAGTTCTTGATACTCAAAACTTTTTTTTTTATATTATTCTTCATTATTTATTTATTACTCATTAGAGTTAGTTGTATTTTTTACTTCTATGGATGAGATATAGATTGTCTTGTTAGTTCTAGATTCTGTGACTTTTGAGTTTATAGACAGCGTTCTACCGCCGATTCTGTGACGTAGGCTGGACTTGGACCCAGACTCGTATCACGAAAAGTGGGTGCGGGTCATAACAGTTCTGTACTATAGGATCGAACACTCTACATTTTGTAAGAGATATCCGATTTTGTCATCAGATTATTCGTGGTTTAGTGTTATCATTTTATTTTATCACATTTTTTATTCTCATTTGATAATGTCATTTATGACAAACTTTTTGATTACAAATTTCTCTTAACTATGTATAAAACATATATTTTATGGGTATCGGTACCTTTTTTCAGTCTCTTCTGGAATTTGAGGTACATCCTCTACCGGAGCGATATACTTTGAGAAATATGATCTTTGGTTGATGACATCTTCCGGACCGTCATAGACTTTTCTCTACATGAGATGCTTCTTCAGGAGCTTCTTCTTCAAGAGCATTACAATGTGTTATATTATTACGTCTTTTCTTCTGGAGAGCTGAATCTTTAGAATCATTAGTATTATTCAGCCTCGTCTTCTGGAGAGATGAATATTTAGAACCTTTAGGTATTATACGTTTTTGCTATAGAACTTATTCATTTGCTGCCTTTATTTGGTTCTTTTGGTACTTCTGTCTGAAAATAGATTCATAGTTGGTATAAATATATATACAGCATAATCGAGTAAGCATCTAATTTATTTGTAATAAAGTACATTAAATAATTTCTCCTAATTTATTTGAGATTAGATAAAGTGAAAATATGCCATTATACATTCTTCTCGAATGGTGTTTTACGACATTCTTCTAGAACGATGATTCATGAAATTCTTCTATAATGATTCACAATTCTGGAACAAGCATTTATCTTCTTCCTATCTTCCCCTAACGACAGAAATTTTGTCTTATTAATGTGACAAATAAAAAAAATATGTCTAGAAGATATAATTGTCTAAGGAGATTATAATTCACAAAACATAGATGCCAGCATTATAGTTTTAAACAATACCAACATAAGCAATATAAAAGATACAATTTGAGACTATGCTACTAGTTATTCATATACAATCTTCAGGATTGATGGTTTAGAAATAAACTTTCTTTGAGATCAAGGGTGTATGTATGCTACAATTTCGTAAAAAATGATCACACAAATTAGTTATAATAATTTTTATCATCATTGTCCCAAAATGTCTTAGTCGAAATATCTTAGTCGACTATGTCACAGTTTAAAAGTTATAGGATCATTCGGCTTATGACTCACAATGGACTTAGGATTGAGCTTCTGGCTCAATGTAATATGTGACTTGAAAAAGTGAATAGCTGGATAATCTCTCTAGGACAAACTTCTGGTTTTTTAAGATGAACTTCTGTTCTCTAGGATGAACTTTTGCTTTCCTAGACTAGTGGTTACATAAAAATTTATTTCACTTGCTCAGTGTTTTAATACGGGACCTAATTTTACTCTCAGAAAGAATCTTCTGGAATTATGAGAGTATAAAATAGTTTGTATAAGTGGGTGGGTTCTACTGGATAAAATTAAGTGGGCTCTGCCGTATCCTTCAATAATATGACCATGTCCAGCTATTATGGATATTATTTCCACACTAGTATTCTTGTTAGAAGAAAATATTATATTCTTAAGGATAGTGTTGGTACGTAGCACTATCAGTCATGCATAAGATGTCACTATCTAGATTTAATGGATTCTAGTTTCTAGATATGTTAATATCTTATCAATGGTTGCAAATAAAAATATTATTAATCAATAATAATTCTAAACATAGAACTTCGGGTCGATGACAGTTGGTAGGACAATAATGAATCCACAGTATCCCTACGGATATATTTGCAACTTTAAAATATATACACCTATGAAATACTAACATTCAGGTTGGTGTTTATAAGTTTTTAGACATAGAACTTCAGGTCCATGATAATTTTTATGACAACTAGACATTAGCCTTTTTTCTTTAGAAATTCTAAAGTATTATCAACCATATTATGTGATTATCAATTTTGTTTTGGCTTTTCGGGACCAGCAACCCGCGTTGACCGACAAAAATTAGTTCGTGGATCACTAATTTTTTTCAGACATGCAGTGCAACACCTATCATGCATGCACTCATTTGGATGCTCCAAAATATATGCAAGTAAAAATAACTTATATTAAATTTATTTTTAGTCAACCAAAATTTTAGAATGATTTTGACGAAATCAATCAAAGTTCATTGCCAAAAAATAAAAAAGGATATAACAGCGTTATGCTTGCGTATAATCAGATGTAGTAATTTCATGAAGATGCCACATGTAAAATCAAGTAGCAATCATGTGTGATGGCAAGTTAATGTCCAACTTGAAGTTCAGTTAGAGGGTGGATCAATTATTAAATAAAGATTATACAAAATTTCAAGTAGCAATTATTCTCTTAATGACTATCAGGTTACTATGCTAAAGAATAGACATTTTGTTTGAACGTAAATTATTAAAGCTGCCAAGTTAAACAAGACATTCATAAAGAGGTGAGGTGAAGTTCAGCTCGAGAAATAACTAATGCGATCGAAATACAAATTAGCTCAGCTAAAAAAAATCCTGAACATACCAGTATTCAAAATCAAGTGCACTCCATCCTTAACACCTTCTAGACGATCAAACAGGCACTATGGAGATTTTCTCTTTTTCTTTTTCTGGTTAGATATGAAACAAAAAGTGTCCAAAAGTAAATTTATAATTATTTTGTGTATTCACACCTAAGCATGTACTGGGTCAAAAAGGAAGGTACAAAGTTAGCAAATGAAAATATCCAAAACAGAGCCTTTATCGGAGATTTTGGAATATTTTGACTTTAAGAGCACTACATATAATTTAATAGATAACATAACATATAATTTAAATAATGGATAATATGTTGTTATTCTTTTGAAATCAACTTCATGTATACTATATGTTTAGATAAGGTCCATCCAATTGATTCTGACTGAAGTATAAAATCTCAAAACAAACTTTGATAGATATTTAAATTCAATAAAAGTATGAATAGAAAAATGTGAATAGATAAGAACATCTTAACAAATATCTATGACAATAGAGTTAAACAAATGAATAAGCATGTTAGGGTGAGATTGAAAAGTGTTCATGCTTTTTACGGATTGTTTGCAATTTAAATATAAAGTATCACATTTGACAATATCAATCAATCAAATAATCTGATGCAAGTGGTTACAGAGAATTCTCAATTATTTTTAGTAGCCAATTATAATAAACATGAATCACCAAATAATTTTAAAAGATCTAAAAGTTGAGAAAATACATTATATTACACAAATACTATATTGCCAATAATATTGCAAATCTCAAAATTATAAAATGAATAGACTATTTAGAACACGTCAAGTTTATTTCATCTCTATATTATTCCATCCATGCATAGTTTCGCTAATCCAATAATATGTAGCAGAATAAAGAAATTCTAACCTTATTTGGAGGATAAATAATGAGATACGTTGATACCAAGAGCAAACCGATAAAATTTTAGTCCTTGCGTTCGTCCAAGTCTTGTTCGATGGTCCTCTTTGATATTTTTCGGTAATGGCCTGAAACACCTCGAGCAGTCGTGCTGATGACGTATTGTGAACATAGAAGAGAAATAGAAGAATATTGGTAGCCAGAAAGAATGTACGTAGATTTTCTCATTGATAACATTTATAGAGGTAATGAGATAGAATTTGTTGTGGGTATGGATAAATGACATCCATACTTGGGTCTATCCAAATCACAACAGGATAGAAATTATTGTTGAGAAAAGTTTTTTTTTCTAAAATAGATTTTCTACCTTAGAAATAGGGGAGATAGAACCCCTGTTGGAACTTGTTCTCCTTTGTCTTCTCCTTAGGACTTAGAACTCTAGTTAATGTTAATTGTCTGTCATTGTAAACAATGAGTCCATTTTTGTTCATCCATCAAAACTAGGGTGTTTGTTCACCCTCCAATAAAAGATTGACACATGTCAAATCCTCTAGTCAAAACCATTTTGAATATTTACAAAACCACTTCTAAAGTGGTTTGTGTTGAATGGATTTGACATGTGTCAATTTTTTGTTGGAGGGTGAACAAATACCTTATTTGATAGGTGAACAAATATGGACTCGTATCACAATAACTGTTATGTTTACATATGTTGCATGTAATTTGTTATAATTTATAGTTTGATGTACATAATATTATACCATTTATAAATATATTATTTGGGATATATATAAGTAGGACCTTTGATTGATGTTGTAAATAAAGTACATAGTCAAGTGGTATCTTTTATGACATTTACCTAAAAATAATTGGATGTAGATGGTATAATAAATAGGGTTATTTAGTTTTATGGTCTCATATAATATTAAAGATTTACGTTTATGACTTCATATTATTCAAAGTAGGGTTTGAGTCTCGTCCTAACTGTTGCTTGGTTGATCATCCAAAAAGAAGACCTAAGCTCAAATTTTTGCGAGACCCTAAAACTAAAATAAAATATGAGGGTTGTGTAACTTGGATTATTTAGTTTTGCTTGGTAGGAATTATATGACTTGTGTTATTTAGTTTTGTCATGAGCAGTCGAGAATGAGACTTGTGACATTGTTGTTTACTTATATCCAGGGTCGACCCAAAGTACTTTAATGTCTAGTGCAAAATTTAAAATGATGCCCGTGTTCTAATGATGTAATAAAAATAAATTTTTTTGGGAATATTTAGTGTAATGCCCATAGTTCGTATTACGCATTTGGAATACGTGTACGTATCTTGACTCATATTGCATGTCTCCTGGCTTGGTTCGGCTTGGGTTGCTTATTGGTTCATCATGAACCAAGGGGAGAACCCTTACCTACCACCACCATCCCCATTTATTAGTCCAACTCTTTCTCTCTCTTCATTACTCTTCTTCTTCCCCCACCATTACTTCTTCACCTACCAGAAAGAGAGCTTAGGCAAGTGCAGCTTGCTTCATGGAGGAACCCAAATTTTATTGTTCTATTCTCTTCTTCACAGCCTTCTAACCCACTTTAGTATTTGGCATTTCTAATTTCCATGGCTCAATTTGTGTAGATCTAAGTTTAAAGTATTTTTAGATTTCTTGGATTTTGATCTACTTAATATTGTTATTTCCACATTTTGATAGTTTCATGTTGTAGAGAATTTCGTTCTGCCCCATTTTGACCTATGGAAGTCTGAATTCCGACTTCGGATGAAGGATTTATGAAGCTTTGAAGCCGTGGACTCCATGGTTCTTCTTCTCGGACAAGCAGAGAAGAAGAACAGTTTTTGAGCCGCATGACAGTCGTCAGCCGCATGGAAGTGCTTGACCGCATGAACGTTCATGCGGTAAGTCTCTTTCTGTCGCATGAGACTCTGTTACTTCCAGCCGCATGAGCTCACTTGAACCCAGCCGCATGAGACTCTTATTCTTCCAGCCGCATAAGGGCTCGGCAGGACTAGCCGCATGGCACTGTTCAAACGGAGCTGCATAAGCTTGCATACTCGTTGCCGCATAAGACTCGCAAGCTCCGCAACCGTATAGGCTCATCATTCACGTAGCCGCATAACCCGCTTCCTTTTTAGCCGCATGGCACTGTGTTTTACAGCCGTATGAAGTTAACTCCTTTCAACCGCATAAAGCCCTGTCCCATTCAGTCGTAGGTGACTTATTCTCTTGGCTGCATAAGACCCACCCCCTGTTCTGTCGCATGAGCTTGCCTGCACCCAGCTGCATAAGCCCCTTCCTTCCGCTGCCGCATGTGCCTCTTCCTTTTGAGCCACATGGCGCATTACTCTCCTGAGCCGCATACGCCTGCCCTCTTCCAGCCGCATGAGCGCGCGGTCTCCAGCCGCATAAGCGCGCATGCCTACAGCTGCATGAATCCAATTAGCCGCATGGCTCCTTCCTCAGTCTTGCTCTCTTTTATTATTATATTACTATTATTATTGTCATTATTAAATTGAAATGTCACATTTATGCTCATATCATGTAAATTCTGATACGATTCCAGGAACATGATAGTGGCCCGCCGTGGCGCACTCTTGATAAGTAAACTGACATAATATATTTCGATATGTTGTTACGACAGCTAGCTTGACATGACAAGTATGAATGACCTCGACACCGTGGGCAATTTTGTGTCTACAAATAAACCAGTGCTGTCTTGCATCATGTCTAGGATAGGGATCCCTGAGTACCACGGTCAGGGATACCTACAGTAATTGACTAAGGCTAATAAACTAGAATAATTCAGTAGACATGAAGAGATTTTTAGCAATAGGCAAACCCGTTATCTGGGCACATTAAGTGAACTTGTAGCCTACCGACGAGTAGGGCACATTTCCAGCACACAGTCACGTGTTGCATTCTTCATAAACGGACATTCGACCTGGATAACCGGATAGTCTGCAGGGCTTGTGGCTGTTGGGATAATCTCATTGCATTTGCTAGTAACTAGGCCTGTGATAATCCTAGTTAGTTAAAGTATCAAGCCGTACTCTTGCTTGGCCGTGATTGATTGGATGGAGTTTATTCCAGCTTAGTCTTATCCTGATCCTGTGCAAGACTGTGAAAAGACATGATTATTGATGTTTGCCTTAACAATAATGATCGGGGGTCCAGTTCTGTTCAGGCGATGGGTTACAATCCCGGTCCTTGTTTGTTTTAAGGGTTGTAACCTGGCTCCCGGAGCAGTTCTGTGTTCTCTCTTCGTTTATTGTCTTATTGCAACCCCATGCCATGATCGTTATGTCTTACCTTACTTCAATACCATGATTATTTATACTGGTCTTAACAATAAAGATCAGGGGTCCAGTTCTGTTCAGACGAAGGGTTACAACCCCAGACCTTATTTGGTTTAAGGGTTATAACCTGGCTCCCGGAGCAGTTCTGTGTCCTCTTTTCGTTTATTTTCTTTCTGTACCATTAGTAGTTGAGACAGGTTTCTATTCAGGTGAAGGGTTATAACCTCGATCCTTGTTTGGTTTAAGGGTTGTGACCTGGCTACTCGAATGGTTTCCTCGTACTCAATTTACTGTTGATATCTCATTATTATCAGTTTCGTTTATTATAATCTTTAATATTCTATTGTGTTATACTGGTTTTAGTTCCTAAGTGAAGCCTTCTTTGTGGCACTTGCTCTTTCTGGGGTCTGACCCAGCTGGTTTTGTGTGGCCAGATATCGGAGCAGTACCAGAGGATCTACCTACCTTCCAGCCCGATGGTGACCACCAGGCGTAACCCTGGCAACGAGTAGGTTTCTTTTTGTCCTTCCATTTTATTGTAAAATTATTCGTTTGAAGCGTTTAGCCGGCGAGCACGTGTTAGCTCGTATTGTACCTTTACTTACTGTCTGCCTACGGGCTGTAACATGATTGACAGATCCAAGGGTTGATCATATATGACTAAACTATTGCTAGTCCTCATATTTTGAAATGACTAGATTCATGATCAGCTGAATATGTAATGTTTAGGACGTCTTACTATTGTATATTTGGTAATCTTATATCTTGTAACATTTACTTATTTGCTTGTGATTGAGACACTAGGCTTGTTCATGACCCTAAGAGACTGTTGGCTTGTAGTTAAAGCCTCATGTATCTAGACAGTCGTGACCATATAGCGAGGTGGGATGCACTTCTATATACGTAGCTGGCTATGTGTCACCCCCAGTTTTCACAAACAGGGGTATTTTTGTAATTTTCCACTTTAAAAATTATATTAGAATTATTTAATTATTATTTGCATTATTTTGGGGTTATTTGAATCGGGTTCGAATTTCAACTCATTTCGACTTGTTTTGACTTGTTTCGGGGTCCCGGGATAGTTTTGACCTTAGCGGGACCACACACTAGTTAGCCATGGCCCACATGTTAGATATTTTGGTTAGAGACTAGACTAATTATTTTAGTTAATATTTAGTTAGAGATTAGTGGTTTCGATTTGACTAAACTACCCCCGACTTAACCCTTTCCTATTTATTAGCTATTTAAACCATCGGAGGGCAAGCTTGTAATTATCCAATAAGACAAAATGGGACATGTGTGGCCGGCCATAGAGTAGGGATAAGGAGGAGAGAGAAAACCACTTTCCCATTCATTCTCATCCACTTTTTCTTCTTCTTCTCCAAAGGCTCCTCCCACTTTTGAAGCTTTCCATTGATTCTTTCTCCAAAGCAAGGTGATTCCTTCTCCAAACTTGTTTCTTTTCTCATATAGATTGGATAGGAAACCCATTAGGATGATTCCCATTGTTGTGTCCCCTTTAGAGACCATTTTTGTGTCCTTTGGACATTTCTAGGAGTATCCAACATATAGGTTTGTATCCCAATAGGAGAAACCCTCTTTTGGACACATGAATATTGTTCTAATATTATTTTTGTGTTGTTCTTCCATATATTCCAGATTTTTTGCACATTTTAGAATGAGTTTATTCATGTATCTAAATGTATCATATTCATTCTTTCTTTTGTTTATATATATGTGGTTATATATATATATATATATATATATATATATATATATATATATATATATATATATATATATATATATATATATATATATATATATATAAATATACAAATATATATATATATATATATATATATATATATATATGTATATATATATATATATATATATATATATATATATATATTTTTTTTTGTATATATATATATATATATATATATATATATATATGTATATATATATATATATGGCTTATATATATTGGGGAGTATATGGTGATGTGTTTGTGTGGTTTTGGTGTGTCCTAAGGGACAGCCATGGTCGGCCTTGGGGAGGGGGAGATGTTGGTGTTGGTGTTGGTGTTGGTGTTGGTGTTGAGGTTAGTAGTGGTGGTGTTTGTGTGTTTGTTTGTGAGGGTTAGAATGAGTGTTTAGTAGAGTGATAAGGGGAGAGTGTGCTGCTGAAATTCAGCAGCTAGGAGGGGGCTTGACAGCCCCAAAAACTCCACAAAACAGCCCCCATTTTTCCACTTGACAGCCCCCACAATTGCCCCATAAAAATCAGTCCATAAACCCCTAAAAACCCATCCAAAATCACTCAAATTTCCACCCTTCATAGCCACTAACTCACCTATAAATCAGTCCACTTTTTATACCCAAATGATAGCCCAATTAACCCCCAAAAATCAGTCCCCACTTGTCCAAAAATCTGTCATTTTATTACCTATGTGTGTGTGTATTTGTGAGATGTGTGTGAGTGTTTTGTGAGGTGTTTTGAGTATAGTTTAGTATCCTATAGTATAGCCTATCTCTAACCTATTAGGAAACCTATAGAGAGGCCTATTAGAGTGTGGTATCGTGTAAGGGTGAGTGGTGTTGATGAGTGGGGTAATGAGAAGGGTAAATTCATGATATAGGTAAGGTAATGGGGAAAGGGTTAGCATGTGTCGTAAGATGGTCTAGATGCTTAGGATACCCAAATTTCTTGGTAGGTAAACCTTAGATAGGTTGATATCTAGCTACCCTAAGGAGCCTAGGCTAGTGCCATGGGTATTTGTAAGGTTTCATTGGTTTTTGGCAAGGTATCGGAATTTACCTTAGTAGGGTAAATGCTAGTTTTGCCTAGAAATAGGATATTAGTGTTAGAAGCCTAAGATGGTGTTAGAACTTGATTCCCGTGGTTGGTAATGATCAAATATGGTACTCAAAGACTAGTTTTGACGTCGGTTGACCTTTTTGACCAAAAGTCAACAAAAGTCAACCGAGAGTCAAACTTAGCTTTTAAGCGACCCGATTTGACCGAAACCAACCCAGAGTTGACCAGTTGACTGAAAGTCAACAGTTGGTCAACATTAGACTAGTTTGACCTATGGTTGACCCAGAGTTGACCAGAGTTGACCAGAGTTGACTTTTGACCAAAAGTCGACTGTAAGTCAACCGTTGATCCCGATTGACCTAGTTTGACTTGGAATGACTCCCAGTGACCTAGTATGACCTAGTATGAACCAGTATGACCTAGTAGGACTCAGTTTGACCTAGATTGACCTAGTATTGACTTAGACTTGCATTCATGGCTTGTATTAGCTTCCTTTTTTAGTATTTAGCCCTGTTGGCCTCATAGTATCTTATTTTAGGTCTGTGTTCACTCTGAGCGTCTGTTCACTCTATCAGCTCAGGACCACAGGCGAGTACATTCACTGATAGTTTTTATTGTCTTGATATCTACTATATCCGATTCAGTCGTAGTGTTTTACTTGATTCCCGACACGACGGTTCACGGACTAGTATACATCGGATCCTGTCATGAGATATTATTCCTGGACTTTCTTGCTATATGAGTATGAGATATTTCCGTGTTTCGTGCTTGTATAGACGCCGATTCCTAAGGGGACTAGCTACCCTCTTACGGAACCCCGTGTCATGACGTGCCATATTCGGATCCGTGATACTATTCGAGGGAATAGAGGGGAATTATTAGGGGTTATGTGATCAAAGCCTCCGTGTGTTACTATATATTGCTAGCGCCACCCTCACCTCACGTAGGGTGTAGCAGATACCCCGTGCCGGTTATCCAGGTTGGCCGGTATGACCCTCTCCAGAGGTTTCTTTTCGTGTGATTGTCGGGCCAAGTGGATAACCTTTTTCCGTGATTCCCTAGCCGATCACATTTTTCCCTAATAGTTCAAATCACTTTTTATTTATTTGTTGTCATATCTTACATTCCAGTTCACCTTTACTTACTGTACTTTCACCATGCTATGATTTATTTCTCATATGCTCTACCTGCCTGTTATACTGTACCATGATGATGGGACTAGGTTCTGTTTGAAAGAAGGGGTACAACCCCGGTCCTTGTTTGGTTTAAGGGTTGTAACTCGGCTTTCAAATGGTTCCCAAGTCGCCTATATTCTTTGTCTTGTATTTCATTATTACTGTCTCTTATAGTATTTCTCAATTCATATGGAACTGCTGTTGGTGTTTGTACTTGCTCATTTTCCTAACAGGATACCGTTGACAAATTTTACAGATGATTTAGAGGCTGATTGCCCGACTTACTACGGGATAGAGTCTGATGGACTTGACCTAGACAGGGGCTTAGTGGTAGAGCCTCTAGACTTCGCTCATCCCGAGTAGCCTAGTTTTAGTTAGGTTTGCCTGGCCTGCGAGCCAGCTAGTTCATTTCAGTTGTAGTATCTTATACTTATTATTATTCTGAGACTCTGGATTTTGTGTTAGCTGTGACTTGTGGATATTTCTGGACTCGTTTCTTGCCTTATCTATCATATCTCTTTTCCATGCTATCTACCTTAGTTTTCATATATGTGATTGAGACTGTATTGCTATGTTCCTTCGTTCGAAGTGTATATACTGTACAGGTACATTTATCTGTTTAGTCGTAGTATTTACAGACCCTATATACAGCGTTCTACCGCCGATTCTGCGGCGTAGGCTGGACGTAACCACGTGCTTGTGCCCCTAATCAGGGTGCGGGTCGTGACACGTTTTTGTGGTGGCCCATGCAGGTCAGTGTCACAACTAATGCGAACTCGTAATGGTGCTCGACTTAGAGTGCTAATTACGAGCCTGCAATTAGGACGTAGGATTAGGGTATGATAGGAGTTACTCAATCACATGTTAGGAGATTCTGATCTTTTGATTACCATGACAAATTCTTTTTGCATTGAATTTAATTGTCCGTCTTTGATATTTCTATCATGTGCCATATTGATTCCTTGTTTCAACCTATCCTCAGGATGACGATCACTCGCTCTCAGGCAGCGGGTTCTAGCGCTGTACCAGGGAGGCCAGATCCGGCAGTTCTTCCACCTCCGACTGTGGGAGCAGCAGTGGCAGATCCGACAGGTCTTCTACCACCGGCTGCAGGAGTAGCAGTGGCAGTCCCAGGAGGTCTTCCACCTCCGGCAGCGGGAGCCACAGCTGAGGGAGCTGCTACCACAGTTCCTGCCCTTCCGACGGGAACAGCAGCAGCAGCAGCGACGATTCCGGGAGGTCTTCCACCTCCAGCAGCGGGACCGTCTATGGTTATTCCTGATGTTCTTCCACCGCCGCCTCCGATACCGGCAGATGCTCAGGGTATGATGGCCCTACTGCAGCAGATGCTGCAGACGCAGAGAGCACAGGCAGAGGCACAGCACCGTCAGGCAGAGGTGCTGCGACAGACGATGGAGAACTCGCACCAGTTAGCTATGGCAGCAGTGGAGAGAGGTGCACCGGCTACAGTTCAGGGAGCACCAGCACAGCAGCAGGGCCAGGGGAGGCCCGGTACGCATCTCGACTTCAGGAAGATGAACCCGCGAGATTTCAGGGGTACAGAGGGTATCCTATACGCGGACGACTGGCTAGAGGATGTCCAGCGGAGTCTGGAGTTGGCAGAGGTTCCGAGAGCTCTGTGGGTGACTTCTGCAGCGAGCCAGTTCTTTGACATAGCATTGACTTAGTACCGCACGGATCCGCATGCGTCAGTGAGAGGTATATCTTGGGAGGACTTCAGGAAACTCTTTAAGGAGAAGTTCTACCCAGATGTAGTCTTGACAGCTTTGGAGGGGCAGTTCGCCAGTCTGGTGCAGGGGAACTCGTCAGTGGACGAGTATGCAGCGGAGTTCTTCCGCCTGAGCAGGTTTGTACCCAGTTTGGTTCAGGATGAGGGGTACAAGGCCCAGAAGTTCAGGAGGGGTCTCATTCATGCAGTGCGCACTCGCACATCTGGGCGACGAGATGCGACATTTGAGCAGATCTTGATGGAGGTTCAGATTGCAGAGGAGGACTTCGGCCTCAAGCCGAAGAAGAGCAGTGGCGCTTTGGGATCCAGTTCGAGTGTAGGGCCAGCGAAGCGCCCACATTTCCAGCAGAGGCAGTTCCAGCAGCATCAGCCTCAGTTGCAGATCCAGCAGGCACCGGCACGTGTCCAGCAGCATCAGGGTCAGAGGCAGAGGCCAGCGGCACAGTACAGCTTCTGCGGGAAGCCAGGGCACACTAGAGAGGTGTACAGGAGGAGATTTGGCGCCTGTTTATACTGTGGGGCGTCCGATCACCAGCTGAAGGACTGCAGTCTCTGAGGGGCTGCGGACAGAGGACAGCCAGCCAGAGGACCAGCAGTTCAGCAAAAAGGTCCTCCACTTCAGACTCAGCAGCAGCATTTTCAGCAGCACCAGAGGGGAGCCCCTGCGGGCAGAGTGTTTGCCCTGACAGCAGAGGAGGAGGCAGAGCCAGTAGGCGATGTAGTGGCAGGTCATGTCCTTCTCGATTCATTTCCTGCATTTACCTTATTTGATTCCGGTGCCTCGCATAGCTTTGTGTCTGTCTCCTTTGCTCTGAGACACAATATTATTGCTGAACCCTTGGGTAGGACTTGCAAGATATTGACCGGGGGAGGCATCATCCTGGTCAACAATATCTGCAAGGGGCGGAGAGTTACTGTAGGAGGCCGAGTTTTGGGTGCGTGCTTGCTCGTAATACCCCTTTCGAGGTACGATGTGGTACTCGGAATGGATTGGTTGAGCACGCACCATGCTACTATAGATTGTAGAGGTGGTAGGATTTTGTTTAGGCCGCCGGGAGAGCCAGAGGTTGTGTTTTCCAGAGGAGCAGCTGAGCCGGTAGATGGGTTCTGCGGAGCTCTACTGGCGGGGCAGGCATTGCCACATCCGTTGATTGCTGATTTTATGGATGTTTTTCCAGAGGAGTTGCCTGGGATGCCGCCGGATAGAGACATTGAGTTCTCTATAGACCTAGTTCCAGGTGCTGAGCCCATTTTGCAGTACGTCTATAGAGTCAACAACAGCGAGTTGGCGGAGCTGAAGAAGCAAGTCGACGAGCTGCAGGACAAGGGATTCATTAGATCCAGTTCATCGCCTTGGGGAGCGCCAGTTCTGTTTGTGCCGAAGAAGGATGGTACGATACGTATGTGTATTGATTACAGGGCGCTCAACAACCTTACTATCAAGAATAAGTACCCATTGCCGAGGATCGACGACTTGTTCGATCAGCTGAGCGGCACCAAGGTGTTTTCGAAGATAGATCTGAGATCCGGCTATCATCAGCTGAAGGTGAAGAAGGAAGACGTTCCGAAGACAGCTTTTCAGACTTGGTACGGCCAGTACGAGTTCACAGTGATGCCATTTGGGTTGACCAATGCCCCAGCTGTGTTCATGAATTTGATGAACAAGGTATTCCACCAGTACCTTGACAAGTTCGTGGTGGTCTTTATAGACGACATCCTGGTTTACTCGAAGATGCCAGAGGAGCACGAGGAGCATCTGAGGATTGTGCTCGAGACGTTGAGGAGGGAGCAGTTGTATGGGAAGTTGTCAAAGTGTAAGTTTTTCCTAGACCAGGTCGAGTTCCTGGGTCATGTTGTGACCGAGCACGGGATCTCAGTAGACCAGAAGAAGATTGCTGCAGTAGAGTCTTGGTCTACGCCCAGTACAGTTGCCAAGATTCAGAGCTTTCTGGGATTGGCGGGCTACTAACGGAAGTTCGTCCAGGATTTCTCGCAGATCGCGGAGCCGATGACTAGACTCACCAGGAAGGACGTGGAGTTCGTCTGGACTGAGGAGTGTCAGGCCGCCTTCGATGAGCTGAAGAAGAGGTTGACATCAGCTCCTATCTTGACATTGCCGTCTGGGACCGGTGGTTTCTCGATTTACAGCGATGCTTCTGGTCGGGGTCTGGGTTGTGTACTTCAGCAGCACGGGAAGGTGATTGCCTATGCATCTAGGCAGTTACGTCCTCACGAGAAGAACTACCCGACTCACGATCTAGAGTTAGCCGCTGTCATCTTTGCCCTGATGTTGTGGAAGCACTATATGTACGGAGAGTGGGTTGAGATCTTTACTGACCACAAGAGCTTGAAGTACGTATTCACTCAGAAGGAGCTGAACATGAGGCAGAAACGTTGGCTCGAGCTGATGAAGGACTTTGATATCACCTTGCAGTACCATCCAGGGAAGGCCAACGTAGTTGCAGATGCCTTGAGCAGGTATCCAGTGGCTATGTATCTGACATCAGACCGTCATCTTTTGGCCGACCTGGATAGTTTGGGAATCGATGTGATCATTCCAGGCATGGAGGTACAGATATGGGGTTTACAGATTCAGTCTGAGTTGATGGACAGGGTCAGATCAGCGCAGTTTGATGATGTTGCCCTGAGGAGCATCAGGGAGCAGGTGCAGATAGGGCTGCTTGATGATTTCTCCATTGCCGAAGATGGGTCGCTGCGGCACGGTGCAAGACTGTGCGTTCCGAGTGGAGAGCTTCGGGAGGAGGTTCTTCAGGAGGCTCATCGCTCTCAGTACTCTATGCATCCTGGTGCCAACAAGATGTACAGAGACCTGAGAGAGCACATTTGGTGGTACGGCATGAAGCGCGAGGTGGCTCAGTTTGTATCTCGCTGCTTGGTTTGTCAGCAGGTGAAGGCCGAGAGGCAGAGGCCTGGTGGATTGCTATAGCCACTACCCATTCCAGAGTGGAAGTGGGAGCACATCACCATGGACTTTGTGTCCGGACTTCCACGGTCTCCAGGAGGGAAAGATGCGATTTGGGTCATAGTTGATAGATTGACCAAATCGGCCCACTTTTTGCCTTTCAAGGTGGGTTTATCTACGGAGAGGCTGGCTGAGCTGTATGTTCGTCAGATCGTGAGATTGCACGGAGTTCCGGTGAGCATAGTTTCAGATCGGGATAGCTGATTCACTTCCCACTTCTGGAGGAGTTTGCAGGCTAGCTTGGGCACCTCGCTCAAGTTTAGTACTGCTTATCACCCCCAGACAGACGGGCAGTCGGAGAGGACCATCCAGACCTTGGAGGATATGCTTCGCACATGTGTGCTAGATCTCGGGGGTTCTTGGGAGGACCATCTCCACCTGGTAGAGTTTGCTTACAACAACAGCTACCAGGCCAGTATAGAGATGTCACCATTTGAGGCTCTATACGAACGAAGATGCCGTACTCCCTTATCTTGGGACGATGTTAGCGAGAGGGTGCTGCTCGGGCCAGAGATGGTGGTAGATGCAGCTGAGAAGGTCCGACTTATTAGAGACAGACTTCGGGTGGCTTAGGATAGGCAGCGGCATTGGGTCGATAGCCACCGGAGACCGTTAGAGTTCGAGGTTAGTTTCAGTTCCTGTTTGTGTTTGTTTGTGTTTTGTCTGTCCTATGTTCTGAGTTTGTTTTATGTCTAGGCTGGTGCTATGGTGTTCCTAAAGATTTCTCCGACACGGGGTACGATTCGCTTTGGCGGGGGCGGGAAGCTTAGTCCGCGCTACATCGGACCTTTCACCATTCTTGAGAGGGTCGGTGCAGTGGCGTACCGGTTAGACTTACCCCCTACGCTAGAGGGGGTACACAACGTGTTCTACGTGTCGCAGCTGACACGGTACGTGGCGGACCCCAGCCATGTATTGGATCACTCAGCGATCGAGGTAGGGCCTACTCTTCACTATCCAGAGCAGCCGGTTTAGATTCTGGATCGTAGGGAGAAGGTGCTCCGGAACCAGGTGATCCCCCTGGTTCGCGTTGCATGGAGGCATCACACTCCAGGTGAGTCTACCTGGAAGAGAGAGGACGACATGCGGGAGCATTTTTCCTATCTCTTCGAGCCCTGAGGTATAATTTCTGTTTCTGTATTGTATTTCATGGTATGTTTGTTTTAATTTTGAGGACAAAATTTTTTTAAGATGGATAGATTTGTCACCCCAGTTTTCACAAACAGGGGTTTTTTTTGTAATTTTCCACTTTAAAAATTATTTTGGAATTATTTAATTATTATTTGCATTATTTTGGGGTTATTTGAATCGGGTTCGAATTTCAACTCGTTTCGACTTGTTTTGACTTGTTTCGGGGATCCGGGATTGTTTTGACCTTAGCGGGCCCACACACTAGTTAGCCATGGCCCACATGTTAGATATTTTGGTTAGAGACTAGACTAATTATTTTAGTTAATATTTAGTTAGAGATTAGTGGTTTCGGTTTGACTAAACTACCCCCGACTTAACCCTTTCCTATTTATTAGCTATTTAAACCATTGGAGGGCAAACTTGTAATTATCCAATAAGACAAAATGGGACATGTGTGGCCGGCCATAGAGTAGGGATAAGGAGGAGAGAGAAAACCACTTTTCCATTCATTCTCATCCACTTTTTCTTCTTCTTCTCCATAGGCTCCTCCCACTTTTGAAGCTTCCCATTGATTCTTTCTCCAAAGCAAGGTGATTCCTTCTCCAAACTTGTTTCTTTTTCATATAGATTGGATAGAAAACCCATTAGGATGATTCCCATGGTTGTGTCCCCATTAGAGACCATTTTTGTGTCCTTTGGACATTTCTAGGAGTGTCCAACATGTAGGTTTGTATCCCAATAGGAGAAACCCTCTTTTGGACACATGAATATTGTTCTAATATTATTTTTGTGTTGTTCTTCCATATATTCCAGATTTTTTGCACATTTTAGAATGAGTTTATTCATGTATCTAAATGTATCATATTCATTCTTTCTTTTGTTTATATATATGTGGTTATATATATATATATATATATATATATATATATATATATATATATATATATATATATATGGCTTATATATATATTGGGGAGTATATGGTGATGTGTTTGTGTGGTTTTGGTGTGTCCTAAGGGACAGCCATGGTCGGCCTTGGGGAGGGGGAGATGTTGGTGTTGGTGTTGGTGTTGGTGTTGGTGTTGAGGTTAGTAGTGGTGGTGTTTGTGTGTTTGTTTGTGAGGGTTAGAATGAGTATTTAGTGGAGTGATAAGGGGAGAGTGTGCTGCTGAAATTCAGCAGCTAGGAGGGGGCATGACAGCCCCAAAAACTCCACAAAACAGCCCCCATTTTCCCACTTGACAGCCCCACAATTGCCCCATAAAAATCAGTCCATAAACCCCATAAAACCCATCCAAAATCACTCAAATTTCCACCCTTCATAGCCACCAACTCACCTATAAATCAGTCCACTTTTTATACCCAAATGACAGCCCTATTAACCCCCAAAAATCAGTCCCCACTTGTCCAAAAATCTGTCATTTTATTACCTATGTGTGTGTGTGTATTTCTGAGATGTGTGTGAGTGTTTTGTGAGGTGTTTTGAGTATAGTTTAGTATCCTATTGTATAGCCTATCTCTAAACTAGTAGGAAACTTATGAGGAAACCTATAGAGAGGCCTATTAGAGTGTGGTATCGTGTGAGGGTGAGTGGTGTTGATGAGTGGGGTAATGAGAAGGGTAAATTCATGATATAGGTAAGGTAATGGGTAAAGGGTTAGCATGTGTCGTAAGATGGTCTAGATGCTTAGGATACCCAAATTTTTTGGTAGGTAAACCTTACATAGGTTGATATCTAGCTATCCTAAGGAGCCTAGGCTAGTGCCATGGGTATTTGTAAGGTTTCATTGGTTTTTGGCAAGGTATCGGGATTTACCTTAGAAGGATAAATGCTAGTTTTGCCTAAAAATAGGATATTAGTGTTAGAAGCCTAAGATGGTGTTAGAACTTGATTTTCGTGGTTGGTAATGATCAAATATGGTACTCAAAGACTAGTTTTGACGTCGGTTGATCTTTTTGACCAAAAGTCAACAAAAGTCAACCGAGAGTCAAACTTAGCTTTTAAGCGACCCGATTTGACCGAAACCAACCCAGAGTTGACCAGTTGACTGAAAGTCAACAGTTGGTCAACATTAGACTAGTTTGACCTAGGGTTGACCCAGAGTTGACCAGAGTTGACCAGAGTTGACTTTTTGACCAAAAGTCAACTGTAAGTCAACCGTTGATCCCGATTGACCTAGTTTGACTTGGAATGACTCCCAGTGACCTAGTATGACCTAGTATGAATCAGTATGACCTAGTATGACTCAGTTTGACCTAGATTGACCTAGTATTGACTTAGACTTGCATTCATGGCTCGTATTAGCTTCCTTTTTCAGTATTTAGCCCTGTTTGGCTCATAGTATCTTATTTTAGGTGTGTGATCACTCTGAGCGTCTGTTCACTCTATCAGCTCAGGACCACAGGCGAGTACATTCACTGATAGTTTTTATTATCTTGATATCTACTATATCCGATTTAGTCATAGTGTTTTACTTGATTCCCGATACGACGGATCACGGACTAGTATACATCGGATCCTGTCATGAGATGTTATTCCTGGACTTTCTTGGTATATGAGTATGAGATATTTCCGTGTTCCGTGCTTGTATAGACACCGATTCCTAAGGGGACTAGCTACCCTCTTACGGAACCCCGTGTCATGACGTGCCATATCCGGATCCGTGATACTATTCGGGGGAATAGAGGGGAATTATTAGGGGTTATGTGATCAAAGCCTCCGTGTGTTACTATATATTGCTAGCGCCACCCTCACCTCACGTAGGGTGTAGCAGATACCCCGTGCCGGTTATCCAGGTTGGCCGGCATGACCCTCTCCAGAGGTTTCTTTTCGTGTGATTGTCGGGCCAAGTGGATAACCTTTTTCCGTGATTCCCTAGACGATCACATTTCGCACTAATAGTTCAAATCACTTTTTATTTATTTGTTGTCATATCTTACATTCCAGTTCACCTTTACTTACTGTACTTTCACCATGCTATGAATTATTTCTCATATGCTCTACCTGCCTGTTATACTGTACCATGATGATGGGACTAGGTTCTGTTTGAAAGAAGGGTTACAACCCCGGTCCTTGTTTGGTTTAAGGGTTGTAACTCGGCTTTCAAATGGTTCCCAAGTCGCCTATATTCTTTGTCTTATATTTCATTATTACTGTCTCTTATAGTATTTCTCAATTCACATGGAACTGCTGTTGGTGTTTGTACTTGCTCATTTTCCTGACAGGATACCGTTGACAAATTTTACAGATGATTTAGAGGCTGATTGTCCGACTTACTATGGGATAGAGTCTGATGGACTTGACCTAGACAGGGGCTTAGTGGTAGAGCCTCTAGACTTCGCTCATCCCGAGTAGCCTAGTTTTAGTTAGGTTTGCCTGGCCTGCGAGCCAGCTAGTTCATTTCAGTTGTAGTATCTTTATACTTATTATTATTCTGAGACTCTGGATTTTGTGTTAGCTGTGACTTGTAGATATTTCAGGACTCGTTTCTTGCCTTATCTATCATATCTCTTTTCCATGCTATCTACCTTAGTTTTCATATATGTGATTGAGATTGTATTGCTATGTTCCTCCGTTCGGAGTGTATATACTGTACAGGTACATTTATCTGTTTAGTCGTAGTATTTACAGACACTATATACAGCGTTCTACCGCCGATTCTGCGGCGTAGGCTGAACGTAACCACGTGCTCGTGTCCCTAATCAGGGTGCGGGTCGTGACACTATGTCTGCCCCCGCTCTCCAGTATTCTGGTTCTGGGGCGTGCCATGGTTTAAGTGGTAGCCCATACAGGTCTTAGAAATCAAGATATGTGAGGATTTACCGAATAGATGTCTCAATCAGTACTCTTCCTTGATCTCTGCTTGTATCCTCTTGATCCCTGAAATCTTGCCCTGATCACATGCTTGTATCGTTGATCTGTCCTGGTCCTTCCTTATTATTCTCTATGTCGTCTTCTTCAACGGCATTGTTCTTGGACCTACCGATCAGCAAGGCGGAGCACCTCCCGTGGACCAGCAGCAACCCAGAGATCAAGCCCAGCATTCCGGAGTAGCCTCCAGAGTCGTACCTATTGGAGGTGAGCCACCAGTTCAACCTGTCCAGCCAGCAGAGCCTGATGGTAGCACTTTGGTGGGTCTCATCAGATCGTTATTAGTCCCAAGACCGGCGATGAGATGCCTTGCACCAGGCGGTGGCAGATGCTTTGACCAGAGGAGGTCATCAGGGTAACAGCACTGCCAACAGATTCAAGCGCTTGAACCATTCCTTCTTCGATGGTAGCAAAAATGCTATTGCTGCGGATGCATGGCTTCAGGACACTGAGGTCATTCTAGAAGCAGCCAGGACTCCAAAAGCCGAGAAGGTGGCCGTGGTGCGCCTGCAGTTATTAGATCTTGCCCGTAGCTGGTGGACGGCGCAGGTTGTTGGATTAGTGGCCCCTGTTTCATGGGCAGTATTCAGGGAGACATTCCAGATCAAGTATTTTGATGATGTAGCTCGATACGACCTACAGACGAGGTTCACCAATCTAAAGCAGATCGGCAGGACGTTCGATGGATATGCGGCCGAGTTCTCCAGGCTTAGTCGGTTTGCTTCCACTTTGGTGGCGATCGAGTTCGATAGAGCCCAACAGTTCCAGCAGGGGCTCTATCTCAAGATTTTGTTGGCAGTAGAGCAGTTTGAGCATCAGACTTTTTATGCGGTATTGAGAGCAGCCCAGAGGTATGAGAATACCTTCCAGAGGATCGTGGATAGGACCGAAGGTCGAAAGCGATCCCACAGCCAGATGAACAATCTTCAGTACCAGCACCCGCAGCCAGGGCTTTGACCATTGGAGCTCCGAGGCGGGCGGCCTCAGTGACGTCGGTTCAGCATTCAACCCCGACGCACCCTCAGCAGCAGAAGAAGTCTTCCGCAATGGGATATTCGCACTGCGGGAACCCGGGCATGTAGCATCAGAATATCACAGAGCACAGGGTTTGTGCTTAGTTTCTGGTGCCCCGGACCACAGGGTTGGGAACTGCCCGAACAGGGGGAGTTCATCATCAGCTTTCTCTAGTCCTTTAGTTAGAGGACCAGCTCCAGTCCAGCAGCAACTGTAGTACCCGTTCCCGAGGCCATTGCCGACGCAGGCCCAGGCATTCCAGCAGCAGAGGCCGTAGCAGTATACCCAAGACCAAGCGCTGATCCAGAGCAGATAGAGAAATTTTCAGCAGAGGGGACCCGGACATGGTCAAGTGCTGGCTTTTACCATGGAAGAGGAAGGAATATCACTCGGTGATGTAGTGGCAGGTACTATTCTCGTCAACACCTTTCTAGCTGCAGTATTATTTGATTCTGGTACCTCGCATTCATTTATGTCTGTACGATTCGCGACACGGATAGGATTGGAGTCCGAGTCATTATCAGTAAGGCTCAATATACTTACTGGTAACAGACTTGTGGGAGTAGATAGAGTGTTTTTCTCGTGTTGGATCGTGGTTAGCGGTAGAGAATCCCCGCTAGATTGATAGAGTTCCCGATGGCCGATTATGATGTGGTCTTAGGGATGGATTGGTTGAGGGACCAGTATGCAGGATAGACTGCCACATTGGCAGGGTTATTTTTAGCATTCCCGGTGTGCCAGAGTTTTTCTTTTTTTGAGGCAAAGTTGAACCTTCTTCTCCAGTATTGCGGATGGCAGTAGCAGTAGTACAGTTACCTTGGATAGTCGAAGAGTTTTCAGATGTTTTCCCAGAAGAGCTTCTAGGGATACCGCCAGAGCGGAAGATCGAGTTCACCGTTGACTTGATTCCCGGGACAGCCTCTGTGTCAAAGAGAGTCTACAGGATGGCACCGTTAGAGTTGGAGACATTGTACAAGATGATTAAAGAACTCAGAGACAAGGAATTCATTCTTGCTAGTGGATCGCCTTGGGGAGCCCCGATGCTTCTTGTGAAAAAAAAGGATGGTATGTCCAGATTATGTATAGATAATCGTACCTTGAACTCAGTGACAATCAAGAAAATATACCCTCTCCCGAGGATAGATGACTTGTTTGATCAACTCAAGGGGGCAACAATATTTTCAAAGATCGACTTGCGGTCGGGATATCAGATTAAGAGAGCAGGACATCCCGAATACGGCTTTCAGATCCCGGTATGGGCATTGGGAGTTCCTTGTGATGCCATTTGGAGCGACCAATACGCCGACTGTATTCATGGGCCTCATGAATCGTATCTTCATGCCTTATTTAGATCAGTTCGTGATTGTGTTCCTAGACGACATCCTGGTCTACATCAAGAGTGTAGCGGAGCATGAGCAGCATCTCAGAGTTGTCCTCCAGATTCTCAGAGAGCATCAGTTATATGCCAAGTTCAGTAAATACGAGTTCTGGCTCGATCGTATTTCATACTTGGGTCATATCATCACCAAAGACGGAGTGGAAGTAGATCTCCAGAAGATCGTGGCTATTGAGTCGTGGCCAGTGCCTAGCACGGTTGCAGAAGTTCGTAGTTTTCTTGAATTGGCTGGCTACTACCGGCGATTTATTTCGGACTTTGCTCGGATTTTAGCGCCATTGACCCAGTTGACCCGCAAGGATGTACGATTTGCTTGGACAGCGGAATGCCAGGAATCTTTTGAGAGATTGAAGCGAGGTTTGATGACGGCTCCTATTCTCACGCTTTCAGATGGGACCGGAGGATTCTCAGTATATTGTGATGCTTCAGGCAGGGGCTTAGGATGTGTTCTGAGGCAGCATGGGAAGGTAATAGTTTATACGTCACGTCAACTTCATGATCATGAGAGGAATTACCCAACCTATGACTTGGAGCTGGCAGCAGTAGTGTTTGCACTTAAGTTGTGGAGGCACTATTTGTACGGAGATAGGGTAGAGATTTTCACCGACCACAAGAGCCTGAAGTATGTTTTCACTCAGAAGGATCTTAACATGCGTCAGAGAAGGTGGCTAGAGCTACTTGTGGATTATGAGGTCAACCTGAAGTATCGCCCAGGGAAGGCCAACATTATACCAGATGCAGTGAGCAGGAGAGCTGGAGTTTATTTTCTAACAGCGCAACCAGAGCTATTACCAGATCTTCAGAAGATGGAAATAGAAGTTATCCTTCCTACCAGTGTGGCATTAATGGCCAGCATGCAAGTTCAGTCCACTATAGTCGAGAGGATCCGGATGGCGCAGTCAGCAGATTCCAATCTTCAGCGACTCAGAACAGAGTGTGAGGCAGGACGAAGGCCAGAGTTGTGCATTCATGAAGACGGTACACTTAGGCATGGAAGGCGTCTTTGTGTACCCAACGGTGATATCAGACAGGAGATCATAGCAGAGGCTCACAGTTCTCAGTATTCCATTCATTCCGGTGGCACAAAGATGTACCGAGATATTCGTCAGCACTTTTGGTGGAATGGCATGAAGAGGGAGATAGCCCGGTTTGTCTCTCGATGTTTGGTTTGCCAATAGGTTAAAGCAGAACATCAGAGGCCAGCTGGACTTCTTCAGCCCTTGTCGATTCCAAAATGGAAGTGGGAGCATGTAACCATGGATTTCGTGACTGGATTGCCTAGATCTCCGGCTGGTAGAGATGCTATTTGGGTTATAGTCGACCGGCTCACGAGGGTGGCCCACTTCCTTTCGTTCATAGTTGGTCAGTCGACGGCTCAATTAGCAGAAATGTACCTCAGGCAGATCGTCAGACTTCACGGTGTGCCAGTCAGTATCACCTCGGATCGAGTGTCACGACCCGCACCCGCCTTTCGGATACGAGACGTGTCCAAGCCAGCCTACGCCGCAGAGTCGGCGGTAGAACGCTGTCAAGCCCGCAAGAAATAAATGATCAAATAATACATTTGATGTTCATTCATATTTCTACATTTACTACAACATTTATAATTAAAGAAAATACAAGATTTTATAATTAAAGAAATTGATACAACTGTTTTCTATTTCTAGGTCGGCCTCAGCATACCCATGTCTTCCCAATGCTAAGAGTGATCGCGGCTAAACCTGAAAAATATTGGTTTCCAGTCAGGAATGGAACAAGTACACAAACCGACGACAAAACGAAAATATAATAGAATTAACAAGACATGAAAATAGCAAATGGAATATGAAAGCTAGTAAGAAAACTGATGACATAGCACGATAGAGAAGTAAACAAGGAAAAACTAATAAAAGACATCTATCTAGGTAGTGTAAAATATTCGTTTCAACATGTGGACGGCTAAGGGGTAAATAAGGCACACTGCACGTGTCGTGCGCAGCGGCTAGCTTTCAAGAATAGACATATTGGGATATTTCTGGGTAGCCCACATGTATACTAAGATATTTCCCCTTCCGAAAACTCCGTGTGACGAGCGTGTCAACAAGCAGCAAGATATATGTATAGACATGAAAATGAAAAGACTACTATGAATCGAAAAGCAATCAGAAAGTGCACTTGCCTGAGGTCCTTAGCTGGAGAAACCAATACTATACCACAAAATGAGCCACAATCAATCAACACATGCAGAAGTCTCCGGATGCTGAAATAAACAGTACTAACCTTCTCAGAATAGTCAAATTAGCTCGGATTACTTGTCCTTAAGTCCAATTCTGGACACAGAGGCAAAACGATAATTTCGGGCAAAACGATGTCTGCCGTTGGACCCGCTTTGCACCGAAAAGTGTGCCAGAGTTCACGGTCTCTAAAGTCGTCAAACTACATGTCTACGAATCCAGTTTTCCGAACCCAACCGTATGTCCAAAGTTGGATTCCGGCGGGCCGTGCACAAAATCACCCGTTGCGTGGGACCATGGGGCCCGCGAAACGACGATTTTATCAACTGTCTCAGAATCGGACCAAACTTGGCATACAGGACCAGAAAAATGATACGGTCCTGTTGGCATAAGTTTCGTCTCGATCCGACGAGCATGCACAAAGTAATTGGAGAATTTGCAAAGTGCACGATACGATGAATTTCGACGGATACGCATCAAATTCGTCGCGCACACGCAACCAATCTAAATTCCGTCAAAGCCCACACGACCACGAAGCCGTTATGCACCTTTCGATGCTTTCAGTTCACGACCATGTTACCCGGAATGGCGGGACGCACGTCGTATCAGATGGTTTTTCTAGTTTTTTAAAACAGTTTCACAGGTTTTTTCTTGATCTTTCCTATGATTTCTTTTACTGATTACACAACTAGAAATTAAACTAATAATGGGGTTTCCTTCTCCTATAGATTGTCTCTAGGTTTGTTCAAATAGAATTTTCAATAAGTCAACGGGTCGGCAAAATTTTGCCTTCCAACTTACGGTTTTGGGTTTCGATTTCTGTTCAATTTTGAACAGTTTTTCGGGGATTTTCCCATCGATTTCCCGAGAAATCCAGTCCAGTATTTTAGAATCTAAAAGAAGACATAAAGATGGTCATATAGGCTACGCGTATAATTTACAGATTGAAATTCTTTTGATCGATGAGCAGAAATTGTACCTAGAAATCGCCGTCTCAACTGTTACTGCTGTGTTGCTGTGCGCTCACTGTCCGGTCCGCGCGCGCCCGAGGGATTTTCCGGCCGACGGCGGCGCCGCACTCAGGCCGGGAGGGTCGCCAGGGTTGCCGCCAGGTCGGGGCTGTCGCGTGTTGAGGTGGTTAGGGGGTTTCAAACCTCCAATCTCTCGATCCCTCTGCTTCTATTCCTCGGGTTCACGTATATATCGGGTATGTATATGCGTGTGGTCGATTTTACTGTGGGGCTTGGCCTGTGCTATATTAGGTATGGGTTGCTGCTAAGTTTGACCATAGGCTCGGGTTTGGGCCAGGCTAGGCCGAAAGCTGCTGGGCCTGGGCGAAGGCTTGGTTGTTTGGTTT